>CATIWC010001034.1:87500-89229 GCA_948472305.1 Vicia faba
AAACGCTACGAAACTTTGCAGATCCCTTCTATGTGTTATTTGGGACTTCCATGCAAAAATTCATCGGGAGATTATTCCCCTAAGGCGCGTTTGCCTCCGCTCCCGTTCATGGAGAAACCGCACCACGCACGCGTTCCGGTCGGAAATTGAAAGTAGACCGAGGGCTTGTCGAAACGCTACGAAACTCCTTGGACACTCTCAATGTGTTATTTGGGAAGTGCATGCAAAAATCCATCGGGAGATTATTCCCCTAAGGCGCGTTTGCCTCCGCTCCCGTCGAAAAACCGCACGGGGGCCCGTTCGGGCCGGAAATTCAAAATTGTCGAAACGCTACGAAACTTTGCAGATCCCTTCTATGTGTTATTGGGACTTCCATGCAAAAATTCATCGGGAGATTATTCCCCTAAGGCGCGTTTGCCTCCGCTCCCGTTCATGGAGAAACCGCACACGCACGCGTTCCGGTCGGAAATTGAAAGTAGACCGAGGGCTTGTCGAAACGCTACGAAACTCCTTGGACACTCTCAATGTGTTATTTGGGAAGTGCATGCAAAAATCCATCGGGAGATTATTCCCCTAAGGCGCGTTTGCCTCCGCTCCCGTCGGAAAAACCGCACGGGGGCCCGTTCGGGGCCGGAAATTCAAAATTGTCGAAACGCTACGAAACTTTGCAGATCCCTTCTATGTGTTATTTGGGACTTCCATGCAAAAATTCATCGGGAGATTATTCCCCTAAGGCGCGTTTGCCTCCGCTCCCGTTCATGGAGAAACCGCACACGCACGCGTTCCGGTCGGAAATTGAAAGTAGACCGAGGGCTTGTCGAAACCGCTAAACGAAACTCCTTGGACACTCTCAATGTGTTATTTGGGAAGTGCATGCAAAAATCCATCGGGAGATTATTCCCCTAAGGCGCGTTTGCCTCCGCTCCCGTCGGAAAAACCGCACGGGGGCCCGTTCGGGCCGGAAATTCAAAATTGTCGAAACGCTACGAAACTTTGCAGATCCCTTCTATGTGTTATTTGGGACTTCCATGCAAAAATTCATCGGGAGATTATTCCCCTAAGGCGCGTTTGCCTCCGCTCCGTTCATGGAGAAACCGCACACGCACGCGTTCCGGTCGGAAATTGAAAGTAGACCGAGGGCTTGTCGAAACGCTACGAAACTCCTTGGACACTCTCAATGTGTTATTTGGGAAGTGCATGCAAAAATCCATCGGGAGATTATTCCCCTAAGGCGCGTTTGCCTCCGCTCCCGTCGGAAAAACCGCACGGGGGCCCGTTCGGGCCGGAAATTCAAAATTGTCGAAACGCTACGAAACTTTGCAGATCCCTTCTATGTGTTATTTGGGACTTCCATGCAAAAATTCATCGGGAGATTATTCCCCTAAGGCGCGTTTGCCTCCGCTCCCGTTCATGGAGAAACCGCACACGCACGCGTTCCGGTCGGAAATTGAAAGTAGACCGAGGGCTGTCGAAACGCTACGAAACTCCTTGGACACTCTCAATGTGTTATTTGGGAAGTGCATGCAAAAATCCATCGGGAGATTATTCCCCTAAGGCGCGTTTGCCTCCGCTCCCGTCGGAAAAACCGCACGGGGGCCCGACACGCGAAAAGCCGAAATATATCGAGGGATCGCCGAATGGCATGAAACTGGCATGCCATCTCAATTTGGTGGCAGATTAATGCATGAAAAATTCCAGACCGGAACTCATTCCGTAGCCCGACGTTTGT
>CATIWC010001035.1:0-290709 GCA_948472305.1 Vicia faba
AAACATAAAAAAATTTATAAAGACTAATAACATAATTTAATAATTTATAAGAACTAAAAATATATTTAACCCTTAAAAAAATTAAATATTATCCATATTTAGTACTAAATATGCTAAAATAAAAAATAAAATAAATCCGATAAAAAATATGTTTGTTACAGATAAATTTAGCTAATTCAATTATTTTTATTTATTATGACATTTTATAGAATTCATTTACTAAACATTTTCAAGTATCACTTTTGTTAGCTTTTTGATAGGTTAAATATTTTATCTCATTCTTTTTATTTTATATTTTAATTTAATAATTTATCTTTAGTAAAAAAAATTAGATATTATAAATATAGATTTTAAAAATTCAAAAGATTTATTATTTTTAAGATTAAATATATTTTCGGTTCCTATAAATATCTCAAATTTTATTTTTAGTATTTATTAAAATAATGATAAGTTTTAGTCTCTATAAAATTATTATGCATGTAGTTTAAGTTTATGTTGTTAAATCAATGTGTATTTTTGAATGATTATTTGGTAGACATGTTTAAAACTTTATAAAAAGTTCTTTCGAAAAAATGAAATTTAAAATTTGATTTTTAAATCGAGATTTTTATTATTTTTATTAATATTTTTTAAAATTTTAAAAAATTATATTTAATTTTTTTTATTTTAAAAAATTCTAAAATTTAATAAAGAAACAATATTTTAAAGACGTATTTAAAAATTTAAAAGTAATTAAATAATTTTTAAAATTTTAGAAAATAATAAAAACTAAAACTGAGTGAACAAAATTTTTTTAAAGACTAAAATTTATTATTTTTTTAATAAGAGTTAAAAATAATTTAAAATATTTATAAAAATAAAAAATATATTTAATTCTTATTTTTATTAATATATATAAAAAGTCAAAAAGTAATATATAAAAGCTAAGAGAAAAAAGAAAGTAGACACATGAAAATTAACAAAAAGGATTAATGGTTTCATCTTTGCAATAGCAATAATTTACTATTTCTATAATGAAATATAATAAAATATTATATAAAAAAGTTTATGTACATCAATTTTTAAATATTCTTTTGACTTATATTTCATTTTAAAGAAAAAATTTACTAATAATTAATAATATAATTACAAACCCACGTGTCTATAGTATCCCTACCAACCGTCCACTTCACAGCAATATTTACTCTTTTAAAAATTTGCCACCGCCATTACTTTTTCACCTATAAATATCATAGTTCTAATCTAACGTATCAAAGTACACAAACTCAAATCACTTCTTTCTATTGCTAATTAGTTCGAAACAACAAAATGGGTTCTTTAAGAACAACAAAGAATATGCCTCATGTTGTGTGTATTCCATATCCAGCACAAGGTCACATAAACCCAATGCTTAAACTAGCAAAACTTCTTCATTTCAAAGGTGATTTTCATGTCACCTTTGTTAACACTGAATACAATCACAAACGTCTTCTCAAATCCAGAGGTCCTGATTCTCTAAACGGTCTCTCCTCTTTTCGTTTTGAAACCATTCCTGATGGTCTTCCTGAGACGGATGTGGATGTCACACAGGATATTCCTTCCTTGTGTGAGTCTACTAGAAAAACTTGCTTACCTCACTTCAAAAAACTTCTATCAAAACTCAATAATGATATAGACACCCCTCCTGTAAGTTGCATAGTTGCTGATGGTGTTATGAGTTTTACTTTGGATGCTGCTCAAGAACTTAATATCCCAGAAGTGCTTTTTTGGACTACTAGTGCCTGTGGCTTCATGGCATATACGCAATATAGTCAACTCGTTGAAAGAGGCCTAACACCACTCAAAGGTAAATAGTTTTTTCTTACATGAAAATTTTATGTTTTCGTTAGATATGTCTAAACCAGATTTTAACGTGTTCAATTCAACATGCAGATTTAAGTTATATGACAAATGGATATTTGGAGACAACAATAGATTGGGTACCAGGCATTAAAGAAATACGTTTAAAGGATATCCCAAGCTTCATCAGAACTACAGAATCAAATGATCTTATGGTTGACTTTTTATTAGGTGAGTGTGAAAGAGCTGAAAAAGCTTCAGCAATCATTCTTAACACTTTTGGTGATTTGGAACATGATGTTTTGGAAGCATTCTCTTCGTTGAATTTTCCTCCTGTTTATTCCATTGGTCCCTTGCATTTACTCTTGAAAGAAGTGACTGATAAGGAACTGAATTCATTTGGTTCCAACCTCTGGAAAGAAGAGCCAGAGTGTTTAGAATGGTTGAATAGCAAAGAACCAAATAGTGTTGTTTATGTGAATTTCGGAAGTATCACAGTTATGACAAATGAACAGATGGTTGAGTTTGCTTGGGGACTAGCTAATAGTAATATTCCGTTTTTATGGGTAATAAGGCCTGATCTTGTTGCTGGTGAAAACTCAGTTCTTCCTCAAGAGTTTCTGGAAGAGACAAAGAATAGAGGAATGTTATCAAGTTGGTGTCCACAAGAAGAAGTTTTGGATCATTCAGCAATTGGAGGTTTTTTGACACATAGTGGTTGGAACTCAACGTTGGAAAGTGTGTGCGGCGGTGTTCCAATGATATGTTGGCCTTTCTTTGCTGAACAACAAACTAATTGTAGATTTTGTTGTCATGAATGGGGGATTGGTTTGGAGATTGAAGATGCCAAGAGGGACAAGATTGAGAGTCTTGTGAAGGAGATGGTGGAGGGAGAAAAAGGTAAAGAGATGAAAGAGAAAGCTTTGGAATGGAAGAAATTGGCGCAAGATGCTGCTTCGGGTCCAAATGGATCATCATTTATGAATCTCCATAAGATGATTCATGATGTTTTACTGTGAGAGAATTCCTATAACGTTTTTTTCTTCTTATAATTGAATATTACTTTTATGTACTTCATTATAAAGTTCTAGTATTTGTTGTATTTTAATATAATTTTTTTTATCAAATATAATTTTATTAATGATTTAAATTTATTGTTATAATCTTATTTTTATAGAATATCTGTCTTATGGTAAAGGACGTAGGAGAAAAGTTAGATGTATAATTTGCATACAGTGATTGAGATACTTTGATCCTTTCCATAGTCATGTTTAAAGGACAAGTGGTTAATTTTTGTTATGTTGTTAATAGTGTTTAAAGGACAAGTGGATAATTTTTTGTTATGTTGTTAATAATGTTAAAATATTGTCTTGGGATTGATTTGTTATTAGAGAAGGGAGAAAATTGAGGCTAAAATTTGTTTGTTTGACTTTTAGAATGTTTTATGAATTGTTTGGATTTGTATCTATTGGTGTGATGGATTAGATGTTTTCAGAAGCAATGGGTATCTATGTAGAGAAATGCTAGTATAGACAATATCCCAAATATTTTATATTTAGGCACTATAAAACTAAATTAAAAATATAAAAAGTTAAAATAATATAAAATAATATAATGAGAATATTTTCCTTTTTATTTTTGTTGGATTTTATGTGCGCCCAAATACTAAATACTTAGGTTTGTGTCCAAGCAAATCTTGTTTCTATAAGATTTTTGTTCTGGACTGGACCTATCTGTGGTCCAATAGTGAGGTCCAATCCAAGTTTGTCAACATATCATGCTGAGTAGTATATCCTCCGAACACGTCTTGATTATGAATATCTGGTCGGCTACGATTGCTTTCGGTCGGTGCCCGCGAAGAATGTCCTCGACGAGCGCACGTTCCCACCGGGCACCCTCCTCGTAGGGCTGACTTTTAATCTCTCTGGATTTCACGAAGCCTTCATGGTCCCGGGAAGATCGCATCTTTATCCTCCCTGTCCTGCAGAGGGCGTCATCTAGGTAGGGGGCCACGTGCAGGTCCCCACTACTCACGTAGAATCTGACAGTCTCTTGGTTGGGCCTGCTTGATCAGCCCAATAAAGAGACTTTGGCCCAGCGTTGGGGGTTATAAATACCCTCTATTTTGAGAGGGTCAGGTATTCATTCATTCACACCTACATACATACTTGCTTGCTCATTCTGTTTCTCACTTTGCCATCAGAGTGTCTTGTAGGTACCCCCCCATCTCTTTCAAATCCAGCCCGAAGCCAGTTGTGACGGTCCAACTCTGATCAGGTACGATCAGTGGCGCCGTGTGTGGGAACTAAGCTTCCCCATCTTCTCTCCATTTAAAAGACAAAAGCTAACAATCCTCGACTGTCATGGCTGACCAAACTCAAGACAACTAGAACGTCTGTGTCATCGAAGCTAACAACAACATCACCGACAATAATGCCGGCACCACCGGCCATAATACGGTCCCTGGCGTCAACATCCCTGGACCTTCTAACTATCGGGACGGAGCCACGACTTCTTCTTCATCAATCCCTCATCGGCTTGAAGAATATCAACCAATTCCTATGAACTACCCATCCGTCCAATTCCACGAGGTCCCCGTCCCCGTCGGGGCAGACGCCACGACCAGGGCACTGTTCGCGGCGATTAACCAAACCAACTATCTCATCTTTGCCCAGGGAGAAAGACTAAGAGCACTCGAGGACGACCGAAGCCCCCTTAGAAGGCACAGAAGACCTCAATCTCCTCCCCCTCGACAAGCGGACGAACGTCCTTGATCTCCCCCGCAGAGACAGAATCGGGACATCTCTCGAAGCCCTTCGCCTCGACCAATCGGGCGACGACCCCCGTTGGAGAGGGAACCACTCATCAACGCAGGAAGGCGCAACCATGGCCCCTCACGATAAGAACGAAGATCTCTCGGAGACAGACACGGGAGAAACTATCAACGGTCACACCGCTTGAGGAACGCTCTGCGCGACCAGGGCCACCGTAACCACCAATACATCGGATCCCCGTCCTGCTTCCCGGAACTGAGTGACAGGGACGACCCCTGCGGTCCCTTGTCACAAGCTATCATGGAGGCGCCCATTCCCCCGGGCATGGAGAAGCCCCCCCACTTAAAGGAGTATGACGGCGTCGCCGACCCGGTCGACCATAAAGACGGGTTCGAAGCCATGCAACACTACCACAACGTCGGGGGACCAATCAAATGCCGGTTGTTCCCCACGACTCTGAGGAAAACGGCTATGGAATGGTACAAAGGTCTCGCTCCGAGGTCAATTACCTCTTGGAGAAACTTGAAGAACTAGTTCATCAGCTCGTTCACTGCTTCGCGACGACACCCGAAGACCGAAGCAGCACTCGAGGCCATCGTCCAGAAGCACGATGAGACCTTGAGAGAATTCATTAACCGTTTCAACCGGGAAGCTATCCAGGTCCCCTGCACGGACCATATGAAGAGATACCTGCTAGAGAGGGGTCTCCTCCCCGGCACCGAATTCAGAAAAGTCGTGGGCATCGAACCACCCCGAACGTTTGATGCCCTCCTCGAAAAGGCCAGAGCCTACATGGACTACGAGGAGAGAGAAGCGGCCAACAGAGCCAGAGACCCTAGAAACTGCGGATCCAGCAACAATCTGCGTCAAGACACCGCCCTCCTTGACGAACTAGGGAAAAGAGAAGGGACGATAAACCCCGAGACGCTCGGGAACAAAGGGGACCCTCGGGAAGGTTTATAAAATACACTCCGCTTACGGCTTCCCGCGAGCGCATCTTAGCGGAGTGCGCAAGTACATATTTCAAGGATGGCAACGTCAAGCGTCCCCGTCCAGCTCCTGCCAAACCCGAGGTGGACCGAAGCAAATACTGACAGTACCACTGGAGCCACGGGCACCTGACCGAAGACTGCGTCGACCTCAAGGACGCCATCGAGACCCTCATAAAAGGGGGAAGGATTACACAATACCGGCGAAACGAAGCTCCTCGTCGGGATGCCCGTGAGATGAGGGAAGCAGAAGAAGATGCCTGACCATCCGACGAGTCGGTCCCATCCAAACTGCATTCTCCGTCATAAGACCCGAGGACTTCTATGTCCCTGAACATTTGCAAGAACCTCTGTCTATGCACAACAGGTGGGAACACTTCCCCTCCGCCATGGTCATCAATGGTGGAGGGTTCAATGATTTGACCATAAATTCAGCTAAGAGGAAGTTGGACGAGTTGGTCGACACGGCCCCCCCTCAAACGATGACCTTTGAAAAAGTGAGAGGCAGATTAGAGCCAATCACCTTCTACCTCGAGGAGCTCCCCGAAGGAGCCCCTAATTCGGCCATCCCTCTGCTGATAAGGGAAAGAATGGCTAACTTCAACGTACATCGCGTCCTCGTCGATGAGGGAAGTTCTGTCGATGTGATGTACAACCAACTGTTCTGAACCCCGCAGCTCGACGAATCTCACCTCTCACCATACGTGGGGTCGGACCTGTAGGGCTTTAACGGCTCTACCTCCAAGCCTTGGGGATACGTAGAGCTCATGGTCACGTTCAGCGAGGATACTGCTACGAGGTAAGTCAAGGTGCGCTTCCTCGTCATTGACTGCCCCTCCCTCTACAACTACATTATGGGAAGGCCGACACTAGCAGAGCTGACCGCGGTGCCCTCCACCGTCCATTTAAAAATGAAGTTCTACACCAAGAGGGCACGGGTTTCCACTATCCAAGGTGACCTGGAAGCTGCCCGAAGGTGTTTTAACGTGACATCCAAGGGACACAACACAGTCGACACCAGCACAAGGCCCGCCAAGAAAGTTGCAACTGTATGACCAGAACCTCAGCGGTCAGATCCCGTCAGAGCCCGTCAGCGCAGAAGATAAGAGAGCCCCTTCAAAGGTCGACTCGATATCCCAAGACACTTTCTTAGACCAGGATGAGCCTTCCAGCGGCGAGCAAGTCCCCCTTCAATCAATTCCGGACGGGGACTTCGAACTCGCCCCCCTCGGTGAAGACCCAAGCAGAGGAGTGAAGATTGGCACCGAACTCCCCAACTTGGCGAGGAAGCAAATCAAGGCTTACTTATGGGAGAATGCGGATCTGTTCGCGTGGAGCGCTGCGGAGATGCCCGGACTTGACCCTGAGGTCGCATGTCATCAACTCGCCATTGATCCAGCCGCTAGGGCAATAGTGCAACATAGACGTAGGCAGTCTCTGGAGAAAACGGAGGCTGCTGAAAAAGCTGTAAAAGACCTCTTAGAGGCAAATTTTATTTCTGAATCTCGGTATTCAACTTGGCTGTCAAATGTTGTACTTGTCAAGAAAAATAACGGAAAATGGCGAATGTGCATTGACTACACCGATCTTAACCGGGCATGCCCCAAAGATGCATTTCCTTTATCTAATATTGATATGCTGGCCGATAACTCGGCCGGTTACAAAATTCCATCATTTATGGACGCTTATTCGGGCTACAACCAAATCCAAATGGCAATAGGCGACAAGCACTGTACCACTTTCATGACTAGCTCGGGTAACTATTACTACAATGTAATGCCCTTCGGTCTGAAAAATGCAGGAGCAACGTATCAGCAGATGATGAACAAAGTCTTCCGCAACCAAATTGGGGATATGCTTGAGGTATATATGGACGACATGATCGTCAAGTCCCGAGCAGACACCAACCATGCCACTCATCTCGGGGAAGTCTTTGCCCAAGTGAGGCAATGCAAAATGAGATTTAACCCTGAGAAGTACACGTTCGGGGTCAAGGCGGGCAAGTTCCTCGGCTTCTACTTAACAGAATGAGGAGTCGAAGCCAACCCCGAAAAGTGTTGGGCTTTCTCCGACCTCCCCACACCTACCTCAAAAAAATCCATACAAGTCTTGAATGACATGCTCACCTCGCTATCCCGTTTCGTTGCAAAATTCGCTCAACACACCCTCCCTTTCTTCAAGCTTCTTCGCAAGGAAGCAGTCTTCGAATGGACCGAGGAATGCGAGTAGGCGCTGCTCCATCTTAAACAAATCCTCTCGCAGCCGCCCGTGTTATCATGACCAGTTGACGGGGAAACCTTGTTTCTATACCTAGCCGTCTCGGTCAAAGCCGTCAGCGCAACCCTCATTCGTGAGACGCGCGACGGACAAAAACCCATTTATTTCACGAGCAAGGCGCTTGAGGGGCCCGAGGTTAGATGTCAACAGATAGAAAAGGTAGCTCTAGCCTTCGTCAATGCAGCGAGAAGGCTCAGACACTACTTCCTCACGCACACAATCATGGTGCGAACAGACCAGCCCGTGAAACAGCTCCTGGGTCGACCAGACATGGCGGGTCGGATGTTGAAATGGTCCTTAGAACTTTACGAGTTCGACATCCAATACGAGAGCAGGAAAGCCCTAAAGGCACAAGCTTTGGCCGATTTCATCGCTGAGATGACCGCTCAAAACCTCCCATAGGGAAAAAGCACAAGTGGATCATCTTCGTCGACGGAGCATCCAACTCGATCGGGAGCGGCGCAAGAATCCTCCTAGAAAACGAGGAAGGTGTGGTGGTCGAGAACTCGCTCACCCTCTCCTTTCCGACCTCCAACAACCAGGAGGAATACGAGGCCCTACTCGCGGGTCTAAGATTGGCCGATGATTTAGGTGCCCGTGAGGTACAAATTTTCACCAACTCTCAACTCGTCGTGTCCCAAGTTCAAGGGGAATACCAGGATAAAAACAACAGTCTCATCGAATATCTGAACTTAGTCAGGGAGCACATGAAAAAATTCGACCGAGCAGAAATTTCGCACGTACCACGCGAGAAAAACACAAGGGCTGACATACTTTCGAAGCTCGCAAGCACGAGAAAGAAAGGCAGAAACAAATTCGTCATACAAGAGTCTCTATCTCGCTCGAGCATTGAAAAGTCCACGACTCCACCCAAGGTATACGCCATCGGAGACACTTCATGCTGGATGACCCCAGTGTTCAACTTCCTAACGAAGGGGGAACTTCCCCTGGACCAAAGAGAAGCAGCCGCGACCAAACGACAAGCGTGCTTCTACGTGGTGCTCAAGCACAAACTATATTGCAGGGGATTTTCCATCCCACTCTTGAAGTGCATCGATGAATCCGCGGTCCCCGAGATATTACGGAAAATACACGAAGGGATTAACGCCCAACACATGGGCGACAAATTCTAGCGAGGAAGGCACTACGAGCGGGGTATTACTGGCCGAAAATGTAGCAAGATGCCAAAGACCACGTCAAGAGATGCGACAAATGTCAAAGACACGCCGACATGCATCTCGCCCCGCCACACGAGCTGAATATATTGTCATCCACGTGGCCATTTTCCTGGTGGGGGATGGACATCCTCAGACCATTCGTGCAAGGGACGTACCAAAACAAATTCCTCATCGTGGCCGTGGATTACTTTACAAAGTGGATAGAGGCTGAAGCCCTTGCGAAAATCACCTCACATAACAACCTCCGCTTTTACAAGTGAAACGTTCTCGCCCGGTTTGGAATCCCGCAGGAACTGATCACAGATAACGGTACCCAATTCACCGACCAAGGCTTTCAAAGCTTCGTCGCCAAACTCGGCACCAAACAAAATTTTACCTCAGTCGAGCATCCCCAAAACAACGGGCAAGCCGAAGCCACCAACAGGGTCATCTTGCGAGGACTCAAGTGCAGACTAGGCGAAGCAAAAAGGGGGTGGGTTGAAGAACTACATAGCGTTCTGTGGGGTTACCGCACCACGCCCCATTCGACGACAGGTGAGACTCCATTCCGACTGACCTACGACACCGAGGCGGTCATCCCCAATAGAGATCATGGAGCCATCTAGGCGAACGAAGATGCCTCTTGACGAGGAGATGAACGACGGGGCTCTGAGATACGAGCTCGACCTGGTCAAGGAAATCCGATCAGGAGCAGCCCTGCGCGAGGCCACTCTGAAACAGCGGGTAGCCCTACGCCACGACAACAAGGTCATAAGACGTGAATTTTAGGTCGACAGCCTAGTCTTGCGGAGGAACCAGAAAGATTCCCGCGAAGGAAAAATGGCCGCAAACTGGGAGGGACCTTATCGCGTCCAGGGAGCTATGGGCACCAGAGCATATTATCTCGAGCAATTAAACGGAGAACCGTTACCACGACCCTGGAATGCTGCGAAGCTGAAACAATATTATAGCTAAAGCCCTCACCCGCTGGAGGACTTTTGCCGTCGAATGCTCACCTTCAGTCAACCAAGGGAAAAGCTCGACCACGTAGGCGAGTCGAGGTACAGACCCGACCTACCAACCGACGAGGGCATACTGTCGTTCAGTTCAATGAACCAAACATACATGCCCGAAAGGGACACCTCGATCGAGCTCCACGGTCGAAGTACCCCATATGGCAGAACACGCAGCTCACAATGGGCAGTTCACGCCACGAGCGTAGGATCCCAATCGTGATCATACGCCCGACACGCAGATTCCCACTCCGTGCATTCGACGCATTTCGAAATGCGTCGAACCGATATTGGGGTCGAACGGATATCTCCATACGAACACAAACTTCATCAAGAATTCACTACCAAAGATAACAGTCAGGCTTATACATCAAATATTATCAGATAACTATAAACAAAGCATCTGTCGAATAGGCAATCATAAACAAGGATCAATAATATACCGACCACAAGGGTCAGCGTTATCCAAAATTATAGTCCAGGCACAACGGCCAAAAAACTAAGAGAATAAAGGCGGGCACGCAGACCCCAAAAACAATAACAGGCACGCAGGCCCCAAAAACAATAACGGGCACGCAGGCCCCCAAAACAATAACGGGCGCGCATGCCCAATCACCAATAAAAGCATCAATTAGTTCCCGGAGTGCTAACGTCGACATCAGGAGAGTCAGGGGGAGGCACAACCCGGACATCGACAATCTGGGACATAACCCCAGCCCCTTCGGTATTCAAACCCGGATTTAGCACGGACAGCTGATTCACCGCAGACTCAAAGCCATCGACCAAAGTGCCAACACAGTCCGACTCCAGGAGTTGAATGCGAGCGATAAAGTCAGAGCGCGTGCGTAAGTCGGCCATCCCTTCTAGCTCGTCCTCCGCGGGTAGCATAACAGCCTTTAGGTCTTCGACCTCTCTCGACAGCCGTTGGTTTTCACTCTCCAACCGCTCCTTATCAAGCTGGAGGTAGTCTTTTTCCTCGAGAGATCTGTCGGCCCTTTCCTTATCCCCTGACAACAGGTCGAACTGCTCACGAAATATTTCCTCAGAGTGTTCGAGGGCAGCCTTTAGCTTGTGGGATTTGGCCACAAGAGCCGCCTTCTCCAACTCCAACTCCTTGACCTGATCCAAGGAGTCTGACCCTTCGCCCGCGAGGACAACCGCCATCTCAGCCATTTTCACCACCCCGACCATGCTGGCAGCAAGGTGTTTCCTCCGACCTTCCTTGTCGAACTGCCTGATGATGTCAGCCTCGTTGTCAGATACGGACAAGGGAAATCCCTCGAAGAAATCCTTTTCCACAAAACAGGGTGGTATGCCGAAGGCCCGGGCACCCGCCCCTCCATCGGTCACTTCGACCCTGTCATCTGGTCGACTCCGTTTCTTACTGATCAAAGTAGATTGGTGCTTGGTGTCCGGGGAACCCGAGGACCCACTAGATCCTTCCCTGCCCGATTCAGGGGTCGGGCCCATCCGCGTGGCTTGTTACGGCCTCACCAACCTCTTGCTGATTTTCTTGTCTTGAGTTAGCTTCAGCAACCTCTCGCGACGCTCCTCCATGTGACCTGCAAAGGAAGTGTACATGGGTTAGCCACATACATTGAATACAAAAAAAGAGGAATGTTAATAGAGAAAAGCAAGAAACCTAAGAGGTCTACGGCCTGCTCGTAAGACTGGCACTCGACGAACGCCTCGGTGTTGATCGGACCCGCCTCGAACGTCGACTCACCATTCTCATCAAGAACGTCGTACCCTTCCCTCGTAACCCACCGAGCAGGAAAAAAACCATCGACAAACTTGTTCAGGACGCCATAAGCTTCCTCGTCCTCAGGATCATATCGCCAACAGGAGTGTGGTAGTATCCAGGTCCATGGTCGTAATGGCCCGAACAACAGTGGATGGGAAACTTTGAGACTTTCCCAATCTCGGGATTACCCTCAGCATCCAAACACGGCTCCCCGTCCTTGTCCACCACAGCGGCCGATTCGAACAGCGAATCTACGGACGTCTGGGTAGACAGTTGCAAAATATACCACTTATCCTTAAAATCTCGTACATAATCCATATACATCCTAAACAGTCTCTTCGACTGCTTAAGGGACACCCAGTTGTGCCTCCCTCCTCGGGACTACCGTTGCAGATGAAAAACCCTGAAGAACGGGGGAATCGCTGCCCCAATCCTCAGGAAGCGGCAGGTGAGTTCGAATGCCCAGATAAAGGAAATCGCATTAGGATTAATCTGTAAGAGGGCCAGGTTCAGGTGGTTGAACACTCCCACCTGGAAGTCATTGAAGGGAAACCGGAGTCCGAGATCTTTAAATACGACCTCGTACATGGGAAAGGCGTCCTGTGTAAACTCCAAGAAGATGCGGGCATCCCTCGTCAGCCTCATAATCTTAAAGTTTCTCTGAAATCCCTCCTGGCCGCCGCCATACTCGATGACAGTATAAGCTTGTTTACCGGAATAGCTATAGATCGAAGCTATTCCCCGGGGTTCAGCATCAACCCAATCCAGAGTAGGGTCATCAACGGTGTCGACCAGATTGATGCTTTCGTTGGCAGTGCTTATTTCCTCGACATCATTACGCTCTGAGGACTCAGGAATATCGGCCATTTACCTGCAAAGTACAAGAAATCAGTGAGTTCGACAGCAAATCCGCTTTTCTGCCACAAAGACGGGGAGAAGTAAGCAACACTCAGACCGAGTCAATGGCCATTCGTACGAAAAATAGGGAACACGTAGACCTCGACCAAACACCGACCTTAGCGGCAGACGTATATCAATCATGAATGTCACGAGCATAGCATGAATATCGCGAGCAAAGGATGAATCTCACGACCAAGTTCATAATGTTACTGGCCAGATACAAGAATACTACGGGGAAAACTAGCCTACATACTAATGAAAGGATGAATCCTCCGACCAAGTTAATAAATCTACTAGCTAAAATCATGAGTATCACGGGCACGATCGTAAACCATATGCCTAAACCTATGAATGTCGCGGGCGTAATCATGAATTAGGCGCCTAGGGAGCTTAAATTTCTCGGGCACAATCCCCAGACACAAAAATTCTACCACTAAACACCATCAAAATCTATCTACAACATGAGATATCAAAGGGAAAAAACACTTACTTAGGAGAAGAGTGACGAGCGACGGTGGTGGAGAAGAACACACGGAAAACGGCACGGCGGTCTCAGCGACACTAGGAAAACGCATGGTGATTGAAAGCAGAGAAAATATGAGAGCGTGAAGATGTGAAAAAAACTATGGGACCTGAAGCCCTATTTATAGAGACGACGTGGAATATGAAACGTCGCATCGGTGAACCACAAACCGCCTCTGTTCTCGACGCCTACTCGCATAGACAATGATGACCCTACTCCCTAGGGCGGCATTATGGTTTCCAAGAGCTGCACCACGTGTCTGACTGGTGCATCACCACCTCCCTGCGAGTGCTCCTCGAACACTTCTCGATCGCTGCACGGGGAAAATCATGAACCGGGTAATGTCTCATATCCCCGATTGAAAACCCTTGTGTCGCGCAAGCGAGTCTCACGAAGGGGCAACGACTTGGGGGGCTCCTGTTCTAGACTGGGCCTGCCCGTGGCCCAATCACCAGTGAGGCCCAATCCAAGCTTGTTAACATATCGTGCTGAGCAGTATACCCTTCGAGCATGCCTAGGTCATGGGTATCTGGTCGGCTACGATTGCTTCCCACCGGTGCCCGCGAAGAATGTTCCTGATGAGCGCACGCTCCCACCGGGCACCCTCCTCGTAGGGCTGACTTTCAACCTCTTCGGATTTCGTGGAGACTTCATTGTCCCGAGAGGATCGCGTCTTTATCCTCCCTGTCCTGCGGAGGGTGTCATCCAGGTAGGGGGCCACGTGCAGGTCCCCACTACTCACGTAGAACCTGTCAGTCTCTTTGTTGGGCCTGCTTGATCAACCCAATAAAGAGACCTTGGCCCAGCTCTGGGGGCTATAAATGCCCTCTATTTCAAGAGGGTCAGGTATTCATTCATTCACACCTACATACATACTTTCTTGCTCATTCCGTCTCTCACTTTGGCATCAGAGTGTCTTGCAGGTACCCCCCCCCCATCTCCTTCAAATCCAGCCCGAAGCCAACTGTGACGGTCCAACTCTGATCAGGTATGATCAATTTTGTATTAGTTTTTTCTTTTATTAGCCTCAAATAAAATATGATATTGTTCATATATTAGATGTAATATCGAATATAATTCAAGTTATTGTTTTTTATCGTGTTTTCAAGAATTTCATGTCAGAGATCGTGTTTTTAGGGAAAAAATCAACCGCTGTGAAGATGGTTGGTGATAAGGGCATTCCATATTCTCTTTCAATGCTTGACAGTAAAAATTGGATATGATGGAAAAGACATATGCAATCCTTGTTTGAATTTTAAGATACCCTAGAAGTGGTTATCGACGGCGTTCCTATGCTGACTGCATATGCTACTGAAGCACATAAAATTGCCCGCAACGAAGTCAAGAAGAAAGATTGTAAGACTGCTTATTGCATTCAAATGACGATCAATGCTGCAAACTTCGACAAAAACTCTCATGCTAAAATGGCGAATGAGGCATGGGATATTCTAGTCAAATATTATGAAGGAGGTAAGAAAGTCAAGGTTGTCAAGTTGCAGACCTTGCGTCGATAATATGAATTATTATCGATGGGAGAAGATGAAAAATTTTCTTATGTCCACGACTAGGCTCATGCCTATGTCTGCACTTGCGAAACAAATATCAAAATCTTGCTGACACTTATCAACGCAAAGACACCATGACAACGCAACATACGACGTTGGGGAGTCAGTGACACAAAACCCACGATTTAAATAAAGAGAATATTAAAACCTTTACAACAAATATTTGGTGCATCTACAAACATTTGGGGCATATACAAAATACTCAGTTCATATATATTTTGGGTTCCATATCAACTTAAGGCATTATGCATGACATTTCTCAAATACATTTTGGTTAAAACTATGAACTTTCTTATGGCCCATTGTTGAATTATCTTAACGAACGAATACATTGGTTGAGAACAGACACAATCGACAAAACTCTGATCTTATCTTTGATCTAGTTATCTAAGATTCGATTACAAAAACACTCTTCAATTATCTACCCTCTAGGTTGTGGTAGGTATACGAGTTTTCAATATTACGTGATTTATCCTCTAAATCGTGATAAATATGTAAGACTACCCTCGTGACGTTTATCCTCTAGGTCGTGGTAAACGCGCAAACTCTTCAATAATCTATCCTCTAGTTTGTGGTAGGTGTGCAAATTATCAAGTTTATGTTATTCATTCTCTAGGTTGTAATGAATACATAAGTCTATACTTGTGTCGTTTATCCTTTAGGTCGTAATAAACAAACAAACTTTTCAATCATCTATCCTCTATGTTGTGGTTGGTGTATGAACTATCGGGTTTATGTTATTCATTCTCTAGGTCGTAATGAATACATAAGTCTATACTCGTGTCATTTATCCTCTAAACACACAAACTTTTCAATTATCTATCCTCTAGGTTGTGATATGCAAGCAAAATCTCAGGGTTCTATTATTCATCCTATAGGTCGTGATGAATACGTAAGTCTATCCTCATGTTGTTTATCCTTTAGGTCGTGATAAAGGCACAAGTCTATCATCATATTGTTTACTCTCTAGGTTGTAGTAAACATAGGAAATCTGTAGTATAATGCATTGTGTTAGTCTCCATGCGACAATGTATTATCAAGCACTAATTTACTCATCCCCTAGGCTGTGATGAATAGACAAAATCTGCGTTGTAAGCTACTATGTTAGTCTCGAAGCATTAGTAAGTCAATTGTCAAACTTGTGTTATTTACCTCCTAGAGCATGGTAAATACGCAAAAATAAATGATCATCTTTCTAGGTATTGGCGAGTTATCCATGCCGTCGTACTTCTTGCGCTAACTTTAGTAAGATGATACATCATCATCCTTGCCTATCTTTCTTCATTCTCCGGTGTATGCTTTACAGTATATCCCGATCTAGCCAACCATGGGTCAAATTTTGGGGTCTTCCATTATTTAATAACCCTCCGATTTGAATGTGTGAGACCTGCGTATTCTCGCATCCTCCAATTGTAGAGTAATTAAATAGAGACAATTGTCATACCCCATATTTGTCCGCTCTTTATTTCTACAGTCAAAAATATTTTCAACATTGATTTTTATAATATTCTTTGGTTCAATTTTACTAACATTTTAACAATAATTTATTTTGCTCATTTAAAAATGTATAATAGTTTATTTCAAATTATTTGTATTTTAAATAACAAATACTTGTTCATTTTCATATACTTTCAATTGGGTTTTTATTTTAAATGAGTAACATAACACAGTTGGTAAGAAATGAAGCTTGTAAGTATGAGGTCATGGGTTTGAATTTCCCTTGGTGCACTTTGGATATTTTTTCTGTTTATTTGTTATTAACTTTATTTCTATTTTTAATTATTTTGAAAATAATAAAAAATAAGTTTTTTAATTATTTAAATAGTATTTTCGTTTTCCTATATTTAGTATATTTTAAAATATTTTTTTTTATTAAAATCATTATTTTATATAAAAATAGTCAAAAATCTTAAAAATAAAATAAAATCTTTTTAAATCAAATTCTTGTCAAATTAAATCTTGCACCGGGTCACTAAACCATCTTGATTCATGGTCTTGCTCACCAAGCCTTAAATCAATTCTCAATCAATTTTCAATCTTCAAAATCATGCAAAAAATGTACCAATTTCATTTAATTTTTGACCTAATGCTCACCTATAAATAGCCTTCTACTTTCATAGTTTAGGGGAAGAATTCTCTGATCTCTCTCACTTTCTTTTCTATGCTTTTTATCTTTTGGTTTGTTTTAGCGTTGTCTTAAACAGACAACCATGTTGTTGTCTTTAATAGACAACGAACAATTACCAACAATTTCTCAAGAATTGTCCACGAAATCCACGGTTATACGATCAACAATCATCCAGAAAATCCATAAATTTCCAATTTCACATTTCTACACTTTTCAAACTTTTTATATGCTTTTTTTTTTACGTTTTTTTAAGATAAGTTGGGCCGATGATTGCATATGAGCCCCCCCCCCCCCCCCCCCCCCCCCCAAATTTATTTTTTATTCAAAACTTTGTTTTCAAAACCTGTGGTTTTACCTTTTTGACCGATGATAAAATCTTTGATATGAAGCCAACCATTATTTTCAATTTTATCTTTCACTAAAAATTAAAACTTTGTTTTCCTTGTGAATTTATTTGCTTATAAATTATTTTTGTGTGTTTCCCTTTTAACGCAATATATGATAATATGTGGCAATAAGACAATAATCTCGATAAAACCTAAAAAACTCATTCTTTTCAAACCTGAAGACTAAATGGGTCCCCTTGAGTACAAGGGAGGTAAAGGGTGCCTAACACATTCCCTTTGCCTAATTTACCTACTTATCCAGATATCTCTTATTTTTAGGGTTTCCCACTTTCCATGTCCTTTCATTAGGGTAAAACAAGTACTGAGTGACGACTCTCATCTTTAAACGTAAATTTTTTAAAGTCGGTCGCTATCGCTGGCGACTCGGCTGAGGACTTTTGAAATTTAGGTTTACCCTAGTTTGGTCTTTAGGTTTTGGGTTTTTATTTTTATAGTCTATTTGGTTTTGCTAACCCTAACCACTCTAATTTTGCAGTAAATTAGTTAGTAATATCGAAGGACAAGAAAAAGAGAAAGAAGGAGGTATAAATAGCCTTCTACTTTCATAGTTTAGGGGAAGAATTCTCTGATCTCTCTCACTTTATTTTCTATGCTTTTTATATTTTGGTTTGTTTTAGCGTTGTCTTAAACAGACAACCATGTTGTTGTCTTTAATAGACAACGAACAATTACCAACAATTTCTCAAGAATTGTCCACGAAATCCACGGTTATACGATCAACAATCATCCAGAAAATCCATAAATTTCCAATTTCACATTTCTACACTTTTCAAACTTTTTATATGCTTTTTTTTTACGTTTTTTTAAGATAAGTTGGGCCGATGATTGCATATGAGCCCCCCCCCCCCCCCCCAAATTTATTTTTTATTCAAAACTTTGTTTTCAAAACCTGTGGTTTTACCTTTTTGACCGATGATAAAATCTTTGATATGAAGCCAACCATTATTTTCAATTTTATCTTTCACTAAAAATTAAAACTTTGTTTTCCTTGTGAATTTATTTGCTTATAAATTATTTTTGTGTGTTTCCCTTTTAACGCAATATATGATAATATGTGGCAATAAGACAATAATCTCGATAAAACCTAAAAAACTCATTCTTTTCAAACCTGAAGACTAAATGGGTCCCCTTGAGTACAAGGGAGGTAAAGGGTGCCTAACACATTCCCTTTGCCTAATTTACCTACTTATCCAGATATCTCTTATTTTTAGGGTTTCCCACTTTCCATGTCCTTTCATTAGGGTAAAACAAGTACTGAGTGACGACTCTCATCTTTAAACGTAAATTTTTTAAAGTCGGTCGCTATCGCTGGCGACTCGACTGAGGACTTTTGAAATTTAGGTTTACCCTAGTTTGGTCTTTAGGTTTTGGGTTTTTATTTTTATAGTCTATTTGGTTTTGCTAACCCTAACCACTCTAATTTTGCAGTAAATTAGTTAGTAATATCGAAGGACAAGAAAAAGAGAAAGAAGGAGGAAGCAGCTTATGTTCGTCACAGAAATTTAGGTTAGTATCATTAAAAAAAATTTAAAATTTTTTATAAAAAAAAGTTTTCGAATTTATATTTTTGAAAAAATATATTTTTCGGAAAAATTCTTTTATAGTGGTTAGGGTTTTGCTAACCCTAACCACTCTAATTTTACAGTAAATTAGTTAGTTATATTGAAGAAAAAAAAAGAGAAAGAAGGAGGAAGCAGCTTAAGTTGATCACGACATTTTAGGTTAGTATCATTAAAAAAAATTTAAAATATTTATAAAAAAATTTTTAAAAAAAAGTTTTCGGATTTATATTTTTGAAAAAATATATTTTTCGGAAAAAATATTTTAAAAAAAAATACATTTTCATATATATATATATATATATATATATATATATATATATATATATATATATATATATATATATATATATATATATATATATATATATATATATATATATATATATATATATATATATATATATATGTAAAAAAGTTTTCGAAAAAATTTTGAAAAAAAAATTTCGATTTTTTTTTTCGAAAAAACTTTTGTTAAAGAAAAGATTTTTTTTTTACAAACTTTTTTTTTCCAGAAAACTTAAAAAAAACTTCGAAAAATTAACTTTACAATTTAAAAATAAAAACTCTCTTTTAGGTCTAGAATTTACAGATTTTCTTTCTATTTTTTGTATGTTTTGTTTTCATATTTGTTTATTTATGTATTCATTTATTTGTTGATTTATATTGTCATTATTATCATTTTAATTTGTTATTGGTGAGATTCAATTTTAAGAAAGAAAGAATTTATCAAAACCTTAGAAAGAAGGTTCGTCTATTGGCCGAGGGAATATATCATCCCTATGAATTTTTGTGACGACTTCGCCTAGAGTCGGTGGAATCACAACAAAGGAATATGTCTCAAGAGGTATCCTCTTGGGGAATAGGACGTTGGAATGAAACCAATTACTCTTTGTATAACCCAAAATTAAAATCTCATGGTGAGACATTGTACTATCTTAGAGAAAAGTTTCGGTCTACAATGAGGCTCCACTTAAGAGAGCCCCTTGTGCCTTTCCCTCTAGTGTAATCCATGATACCCTTAAGGAAGCCACCTAATGGGAAATGGTATAAAAACTTAGAACCTTTATAGAAACTCTCCTATAGGTTATTCTATCAACGTCCTACCCTCTTAACCCATAAGGGTATCCTCATCTCTATATCTATCCCAAAATTGGTATAAGGTATTCACATACCCTAAACCTGTATAAGGTATTCACTATCCTAAACCCACAAGGGTTTCATTTTGTCAATTATAAATCTTAGGTCCATAGGGATTCTCTTAAGTATGTTATAGCCTGTAGGGACTTCCATGTATCTGTTACTATCCCTAGCCTGTAGGGATCCCCCTTTGGCCCTTCATTTTCATTAGAACCTTTGTATGATCTTGTTCTCTATATGAAACTGTCCCACGAAGGACGTCCTTGTTAATGCACTCCATGTGGCCTATATCAGGCCATAGAATTTGGTGACCGTTGACCGGTCACCATGTGCTCTCTTCCATGTTATTCCCTCAGTCAAACCATCATCTCAACTGTCCATTGGCTTATCATAATCCCTATCTTGTAGGGGTTATCTTTGGTAAGTCTCAATCCCTAGCTTGTAGGGATTCCTCTTTGTCTTTCATTATCCATAATCCTTAAGGAGTTCCTTGTGGTTGTCTCAATTTTTGGGTCAGTATAGGGTATCCTCATTTCCATATCTATCTTTAAACATGTTTCCGTAAGAGTTTTATAACCCCTAAATTGTAGAATCTCCCCTTAACTGTCATCCGCAAGACTTTTCCTAGTGTCTGTCACAATCTGTATAGGTGGTCCTTAGGATTATCTTTGTTCTAACCTCTCATTGCATTGCGTCTCCATGAAGATATTTTCGCATACCCTTCAAATTTTTTTTGCATTCCCATGCATTTTCATTCGCATACATGTTCATACATTTGCATATGCATTTCCAATTCCGCCCTTATCTAATTATCCATGCTAGTTGATTTTCTGAGACTCATAAAGGAATTCAAGAAAGTCCAAAATTATGGAAGGGGGAGATTAACCATTAAATACTCAAATGAGCTTGGTCCTACAAGTCAGATTAAAAAGAAACGCAACCCTTCACTATGCAGGCTACACAACGCCTCAGATACAACTATCATTGGTGATTCAAAAGCAACAATATCAATAAGAGAAATGCCCTCACGAAATAGGTATGTCTAAGAAAAGTCAAGGGTCACCCCCATGCTCTGACAAGTCCAAGAACTATGAAGCATCTCCTAAAGTCAAGTGGATAAAAAAAGGGGCTCTTCCATAGGATCATCAGACTTATCAATTTCAATTTGTAATTTCTAAGTTGCTAAGTTGTATTTGGTGTAACTTTGTATCTTTTGATTAAGTAATTCAAATAAATAATCATGCATATTTTTGAAATTGATCCATTCGTATCCACTCTTCTATCACTTTCCACAACTAATCAAGGACTTTCTATTTTCACTCTTCTTTTCTATCTTCCATTGCACAACTTTAACAAACTTCGAGGGAGAATGAGGAAAACTAAATAATCAAATTTTACTGACGTATGCTTTTTAATAGTAATACTTAGATGACGATGTAAGGAATTGTTTCACTTCCTAAACAATGGAGAAATAAGGATACAATTCGTAGTTAACCCCCTCGAGCCAGAAGATGGAGTTATTTCTATTTTCTAAAAACCTGTAACTTTAACCAAGGGCAGGGTAGATTTCAATTAATTCATGGATGCATTCTAATCTCAAGAGAATCAGTCTATATGCGCCAAAGGTTCAAACACATCCTCTTCCTTGCATACATCATCCAAGATCGAGAAAACAACGAAGATAAAACTCACAACATATTCTTTCTCACTTACGTTATACAACATCGAGGTAGCAAAAAAGATGAAGCTCGCAAAAATCAAACATGGCAGTCACGAATTTCCTGAATCAAAAGAAAAAAAATCTAAAAATAAAAATTTCAAAAAAAAAGAGAGCCGGCTATGTCCAAAAGAAAAAGCAAAAAATTTTGACTTAGGCAAAAGTTAGGGCTTCCCAATGGACCGAAAAATTCAAAAGAGTTGGTCCATGCAAAAATAAGGAATTGAAAATAAATGAATTAGAGAACAATTTTGTGATTTCCACCTCAATAAACATAAATGCTTCTCAGCAAGTGCTTAAATCTTATCAATGCTTCTATTCATCATCGCGACTATGAAAATTCTCTTGCAGACTGAACACATCCATTGGGTTAACTGAATTTAGGAATGGAGAATATCAAGGAGAATGAGGGTGGGATAAATAAAATTTTGAGCCTTATATCCTTTGTTTTTTAAAATGTGAACTAGGTCACGTTACAACCTTCAAAAGTCCTAATTGAATCTAAAATCACTATGAAAGCATACTAAAAAAGATTTGTGTTAAACTAACTCTTAATGTTTGTTTAATTATCACTAAACCACGTTTCCACTTCTTCATCTCTAACCTGTTAGAACAAAGTTTGGTTCTAATCATATCTTAGAGTTTCGATGATAACAATGAAATAAATTTTGTGATATTTATTTTATACTCTGACTTGTATGATCTCTAAGTTCAGATGATGTTCTGACTTATGCATCTTAGAAAGAAACAACATTCTACGCAAATATAAAGAAAACTCAGAAGGAAGCACTCCAAAGAAAACTCGGATGAAGAGAAATCCTAAGCAACCTCTGGTTAAGCTAGCTAAAGCAAAGATCTGATAGAAGCATTCTGAAAGCAACATATGATAAATGCAAGATTAAAGAAAACTCTGATGAACACATATTGAAGAATACTCTGATAGAAGAAAAGATCAAGTAAACTCTGAAATGGAAATGCTGCAAGCAAGCACTTCAACTTCCAGAGACAAGCTCTGACAGTACTGTTAGTTATTAAATGCTAAGACGGCTAACACACTCAAGTGTACTACGCGCACGAGCATTGGAAACGTAAATACCAAGCCTACACGCAACACTCAACACACATCATTGCAAACACGCTTCATTAAATGCATGCACTATCATCAAGGCATTAACGGTCAAGAATTGGAAGCTATATATAGAAGACCTTTTGTTTCAAAGAAAGGTTACTGACTTACGTGAAATATACTTACGCTCACTGTTTTCATACTTGTAAACTAATACTGTATAGTGGGTAGATCTTAAGAATTGGGCAACAATCTTAGTGATAAATCACAGTTGTGATAAAGCTTTTTAGAAGCAAATCTATTTCACTATTATTAAGAGATAAGTTTGTAAGTGTTCCTTGAGAGACCGGTTGGGTCAGATTTCTCAAGAGGGTTAGGACTAGTTTGAGTCTTAGAGGTGTCAGTCACTTGCAGTTGGCTTGTGTAATGTATTGTTAGTCACACCAGTTTGGTTGTGCATTTGTAATTAGTTTGGTTATAGTGGATTAAGTCCTCGTTGAGAGAGGCGAAATCACCTTGGCGGGTGGACTGGAGTAGTTTGAGTTCCAAAACCAGGATAAAAATACCAGTGTCCTTCCATTAGTATTACGTAAGAAAAAGGAAAAACTTATTCAATCCCCCCCTTCTAAGTGTTTTCTCACCCTTCAATTGGCATCAGAGCTATAGTTCTGGGTGCAAACACCTAACAGTGTCAGAAAAAGATCCAGAAGGAAAAACTATGGCATCTAAACAAAACAACAACTGCACCAAACCTCCTGTGTTTGATGGAGAAGACTTGGAATACTGGAAGGATAGACTAGAAAGCTTTTTCTAGGTCATGATGCTGATCTATGGGATTTGTTCCTACACGGGTACACTCATCCAGAAGATAAATACGGAAACAAAATTGACAGAAAGAACATGGATAAACAACAGAAGTTAGATTTCAAGAATCACCACAGAGCCATAAACATCTTTCTGAACGCTATCTGTAAAAATGAATATGAGAAAATCAACAACAAATATATAACACATGACATGTTTGAATCCCTCAAGATGACTCATGAAGGAAATGCTCAAGTAAAAGAGACAAAAGCTTTGGCTCTCGTCCAGAAGTATGAAGCATTCAAAATGGAATAAAATGAGTCTATTGAAGTTATGTTCTCGAGATTCCAAACTCTGATTATCGGCCTGAGAGTTCTGAACATAGGATACACCAAGGCAGACCATGTTAAGAAAATTATCAGAAGTCTACCCAGAAGATGGGCACCTATGGTCACTGCATTCAAAGTGTCAAAAGATCAGAATGATGTTTCCCTTGAAGAACTTATCAGTGCTTTAAGGAGTCACGAGATAGAACTTGATGAACATGAGCCTCAGAAGAAAGGTAAGTCTGTAGCTCTTAAATCCATTAAAAAATTTGAAACTAACGCTTTGCATGAAGGAGAAGGAAACTCTGAATATTCTGCAGCAGAAAAAGATGTGTTATCTCTGCTCTCCAGAAGGATCAATCAGATGTGGAAGCATAGACAAAAGAAGTTCAGGAACTACAAGAGGTCAGAAGATAAACCAGAATCTTCTGGACATAAGAAGTCAAGTAGAAGAGATATAGTCTGCTATGAATTCAAAGAACCTGGACACTACAGAAGTGACTGTCCTAAGCTGCAAAGAGAAAGACCAAAGAAAAAGTTTGGAAGAAAGAAAGGCATGATGGCCACTTGATTCAGAATCTTTTGAAGCTGAATCTGACTCAGAAGATGAACACGCTAATCTAGCATTTATGGCTACCATAACAGATGACAATGACTCAGACTCATAACCAAAAGAGGTATTCTCTGAATTTTCTAGAATTGAACTTGCTGAAAGCTTATTCGAACTGCTTGAAAACTACAATAAACTCAAAATCAAATACAAGAAACTCAAAAATAATCTTGCATCTGACTTTGAGAAACTTGAAATAGAAAACTCTAAACTTAAAGAAAACATTTTTAAACTCAAAGAGGATGTTCAAAAATTTGAAAATAATTCTATTTCAGATTCTGCTTCAAGTTCAAAAGATATTCTAAAAGAATATGACTCTAGTTTTCAAACGTTTCTTGCTAAAAGCATAGATAGAAGAAAAATGGCTTCAATGATCTATGGTGTTAGTGGAAATGACAGAAGAGGTATTGGATATAAAGCTCCTAGAGGGAAAGAAATAAATAAACCTAAGCCCGTTGAGGAAATGGTTATATCATATAAACCACTACACAAACAATTTAGTTTTGGGCACACACATGATATTAAATACACTTCTCACTCTAAAAATTCTTATGCAAAATCAAAGTTCAATATGAACTATAGAAACTCTAACCAAAAATGACCCAAAAAGAAATGGGTACCTAAGGAGAAAATAATATATGTTGCAGATGTCCTTAACAACTCAGTTGAAACACCAGTCATGGTACCTAGACTCTGGATGCTCGCGTCATATGACGGGAAGAAAGTCTATGTTCCAAAGTCTAGAACTTAAATCTGGAGGTGATGTCAAATTTGGAGGAAATAAAAAAGGAAAGATTATTGGTTCTGGAACCATTGGAAACGGTAACCTTCCCTCTATAACTAATGTTCTGTTAGTTGAAGGGCGCATAACTTGCTGTCCATAAGTCAATTAAGTGACAGCGGTTATGACATTATCTTTAATCAAAAATCTTGTAGAGCTGTTAGTCAAAAAGATGGAACAATCCTTTTTACTGGCAAGAGAAAGAAAAACATCTATAAAATTAATCTTTCTGATCTTAAATCTCAAAATGTAAAATGCCTTATGTCTGTTAGCGATGAGCAATGGGTATGGCACAAAAGATTGGGACATGTTAGCATGAGAAGAATATCTCAAATTAACAAACTCAATATGGTCAGAGGACTTCCAAATCTGAAGTTCAACTCAGAAGCTCTGTGCGAAGCTTGTCAGAAAGGAAAATTTTCAAAACCTTCTTTTAAGTCAAAAAATGTTGTTTCTTCCTCTAGGCCGTTGGAACTTCTTCATATTGATCTGTTTGGACCAGTTAAAATTGCATCCATCAGAGGCAAGAAGTATGGATTGGTCATTGTTGATGACTACAACAGATGGACATGGGTTAAGTTTTTAAAATATAAGGATGAGTCACATTTTGTGTTCTTCGACTTCTGCATCCAAGTTCAAAATGAAAAATATTTTAGAATCATAAAAGTTAGAAGTGATCATGGAGGAGAATTTGAAAATCATTATTTTGAAAAGTTTTTTAAAGAAAATGGAATTTCTCATGATTTCTCTTGTCCTAAAACTCCCCAACAAAATGGAGTTGTAGAACGAAAGAATAGAACTTTGCAAGAAATGGCCAGAACCATGACTAATGAAACTAATATGGCTAAAAACTTTTGGGCAAAAGCTGTGAACACAGCGTGTTATATTCAAAATAGAGTCTCTATAAGACCTATTCTTGAAAAGACTCCTTATGAATTATGGAAAAACAGAAAACCCAACATTTCATATTTCCATCCTTTTGGATGCACTTGCTATATTTTGAATACTAAAGATAATCTGAACAAGTTTGATTCTAAGGCACAAAAGTGTTTTCTGCTTGGATATTCTGAACGCTCAAAAGGCTATAGGGTATAAAACATAGAAACTCTTATTGTTGAAGAATCAATCAAAGTTAGATTTGATGATAAGCTTGGCCAGCAAAAGCCAAAGCAAAATGAAAATTCTGCAGGTACAGAAGATCATCTTACAAACTCTGAAGAGTCAGAAGCAAAAGACAACTCAGAAGATCCTCCTATTGAAAATGCTCTGGAAAACCTAAGAATTTCTGAATAATCCTCACAAAATAAATTCCCCAGAATCACATCAGCACATCCAGAAAATGTGATTATAGGAAAGAAAGAAGATCCCATCAGAACAAGATCTTCCTTCAGAAACAATGAAGAATCACTGTTTGGATTGGTCTCTCTGATTGATCCAACTTCAATAGAGGAAGATCTGCAAGATAATGATTAGATCCTAGCAATGCAAGAAGAATTAAATCAATTTTCAAGAAATGATGTGTGGGATCTTGTTCCAAAACCTAATGGATTTAATATCATTGGAACTAAATGGGTCTTCAGAAACAAGTTAAATGAGAAAGGAGGGGTTGTCAGAAACAAGGTACGACTGGTTGCTCAGGGTTATAGTCAACAAGAAGGAATTGATTATAATGAAACCTTTGCCCCAATCGCCAGGTTAGAATCAATTAGATTGTTAATTTCTTTTGCTGTTCAACACAACATCTCATTATATCAAATGGATGTTAAAAGTGCCTTTTTAAATGGTTATATAGAAGAAGAAGTTTATGTCCACCAACCTCCGGGTTTTGATGACTCAAAATTTCCAGAACATGTTTTTAAACTGAAAAAGTATCTGTACGGTCTGAAACAAGCTCCCAGAGCTTGGTATGAACGTCTGAGTAATTTTCTTTTAAAAAAGAATTTTACCAAAGGCAAAGTGGATACAACTTTATTCAGAAAAACATTTAAAAATGACATTTTAATCTGTCAAATATATGTTGATGATATAATTTTTGGAACTTCTAATGTCTCTCTTGGAAGAGAATTTGCTGAGTCTATGCAGGCTGAATTTGAGATGAGCCTGATGGGAGAACTAAAATTATTTTTGGGAATTCAAATAAATCAGACTCCAGAAGGTACTTACATACATCAGACAAAGTATGTTAAAGAACTTCTAAAGAAATTCCAGCTGTCAGAAAGTAAAGAAGCCAAGACCCCAATGCATCCTACATGCATTCTGGGAAAAGATGAGGTAAGTAAGAAGGTAGATCAGAAACTCTACAGAGGCATGATTGGATCTCTTCTCTATCTGACTGCATCTAGACCAGATATTCTATTCAGTGTATGCTTATGTGCAAGATTCCAATCAGATCCTAGAGAATCCCACTTAACTGTTGCTAAGCGAATTCTGAGGTATCTGAAAGGTACTACTAACCTTGGACTGTGTTACAGAAGATCCAAAGATTTTAAACTAGTAGGTTATTGTGATGCTGACTTTGCTGAAGATAGAACAGAACAAAAAAGAACCTCTGGAAGCTGTCAGTTTCTGGGTGATAACGTCATCTCATGGTACAGCAAGAAGCAAGCCACTATTGCACTATCAACCACTGAAGCTGAATATATATTTGCTGCTGGATGTAGCACTCAGATGATCTAAATGAAGAGCCAGTTGGAAGATTATCATCTATATGAAAGTAAGATTCCTATCTTATGTGATAATACCTCTGCTATTTGTCTTTCAAAAAATCCCATCCTACATTCTAAGGCAAAACATATAGAAATTAAACATCATTTCATAAGGGACTACATCAGAAGGGAATTTTAAACTTAAGTTTTATAGACACAAACCATCAATGGGCTGACATTTTTACTAAACCCCTTGCTGAAGATAAACTCAAATTCATTCTGAAAAACATCAGCATGGAATCTTGTCCTGAATGAAAATATTTTTTTTCTTCTATATGTGTTTCCAGAATGTTCTGAAATGAATGTTCTGATTGACTGCTCTTGAGAAGTTAGAAGAGGAGTTACATCAGAAGCCATTCATCATGTTCTGAAATGTGTCTAACGTTTCATTACTAGAATGGTCAGAAGTTCATTATATTAAACCAGCTGTCTCACGCTACCCTCATAAGTTGAACGCATGTTTCAATTCTGAAAGGTCACGCATGCGTGCACTGCTATTGAGACGCCGTTCCTAGGTAATTGTTCAGATTTGATCAAAATCACGCATCCCCTTAATGTCAAATCTCATTAATTGCTTGTAATTATTATGTTTTTAAATCGTTTCAATTCTTAAACTGCTCATTAATTTAAAGATTCTTTTTAGCTATAAATACCCTTGCGAACTCCCTGTTCTATTTTTTACTCTCTTTCTCAAACTTCAATCGCCTTTACGTTTTTGTGAAAACTCTCTCAACTCCCCTCTCAAAATTCTAAACCTAAACATTCAAATGGCTTTATCTTCATCTCCTTTCTCAAGCATTCCTGTGTCCTCAAGCAGCGCTCAACAAGCTGAAAGGTATGTCACTCCTGAGAGAACAACGTTGATACCTGTGGATAGCTTGGAAGTAGTGTATGAACTTATGGTAGATTTTGATAATCTGAAGGAAAATGGGTTTGACTTGTTCCCAGCTGTGGAGTTCCAAGGTTTGAAAAACTTCTTTGATCATCTTCTTGGACCAGTATTCCCTCATCTAGTTAAGGAATTCTGGATTCATGCTATTGCTTCCCCAAAAGTCATCCTTTCATTTGTCATGAGCAAAGAGATTTCCATTACTAAGAATCTCATCAGAAAGCTTCTAGGTATTGAAGGACATGGCGTTACTGGAATCTCTAGTGGACAAATGGATATGTCAAAAGTTTATGCTGAAATCTTTACTACTGGGCAAGCTTCAAACAAGGTCAGAGACTTGAAAAACTACTATAAAATCTTGGCAAGAATCATTCATGGTTGCATTCATCACCGGAAGGAAACTAATTCTCCTTACTACATTAATGCTGATCAACAGTACCTTCTGTTCTGTCTTGGAACAAATGTGAAGATTGATCTGCCATACCTTCTGTTCAACCATCTATGGACACATGTGAAGGAAACTAGGGAAGCTGAAAGGGTCAGAAACCCTAAATCAAAGAGAAACTGGATCCCTCTGGGAAGACTAATTTCAGAAATTCTGACGGAGAATAGTCTGATAGCCCACTTAGAAGATGCAAACTTGCTTGGAGAGTTGGAGCCTACTTGTGGAAAAGCTTTGACTGGGAAGAACCTGCTGAAAAGGAAGCTAATTGAAAAACTTCTGGTGGAACCTACACCATACGTCTCAACAACAGTCACCAGAAGGAGAATCCCCATTGAAGATTTTCCTCTGTTCAACTCTGGTGATCATCTGGAGATCATTATGCACTTCATTGAAGCATGCAAAGAAAGTGGTATCCCCATTGACCCTGCTTGGCTTCAAGGAAGAAATATCCTTGCACCAGATGTTTTCCTCTAGAAGAAGAAAAGGCAAGCTGGAGAAGGCCTCTCTGCTCGTCCTCAGAAGAAGAAGAAGAAATATGTAGGTACATCCTATGAAACCATTTTTGTTAACGATTTTGTGCGCATGGAAACATCTGTTGAACCTCAAACCCTAGAAGATATAGAAGTTGACATAGACCTAACACAATCCTCTGAGCCCCTAAATAACAACCCTGAAATTGATTAAGTATTATCTGACATAGATGATTTTGCTGCTGAAGTACCTCAACAAACTCAACCTCAACCTGACAAACCTCCTTCAGCTCCCCACCGTCAGAATCCAAGTAAACATGCCGAAAACCCTCTTCCAACATCCCCCATCAGACCTTTATCACCAAGACCCTCTGAGTGGTATGATGGTTCTTGGAGACTACCTGGAATAAATGTTCCTCTGGCTACACAACCACCATCCTTCATCCTACCCTCTGAAAACATATTTGCCTTAAATGTATCACCAACACCTTCTCCTCCTTCCTCACCTCAAACAATAATCATCATCTCTCACGATGTCACACCACCTTATTCACCAGCAATTCCCTCACCTTCATCACCAGAAGCCTGTTTACCTCTATGTCTAGAACCAACCCTTAGTCTATCCTCATCAGAACCTCTTGAACCCTCTGTCCCTCTTGACTTTCTTAGAACTATAATTGATCTTGAATCACTATGTTACCTACAGATAAAACCCAACAAAAAGGCCATTCCCAAACCAAAACCTGATCAATCAGATGTTCCTGTACGTTGTCAGAATTTTGTAACAGAAATGCAGACGTGGATTGACCTGGTGAAGGCAGACAGTGCCAGCAACCTGAATCCAGCAGCATGTGATTTTATGTGGGAAGCATTCAGAAGAAAACTCAATGATGAAACCTTCAATTTGGAAGATCTGTGCTATTCTCAGGTTCTTGAGAATTTCACCAAGTATCTGAATTCCTTCTTAACAGAAGTGGTAAACATCTGGGATCAAAAGTCGCCACTACAGATTACTGGTGCTCCATTACCACCTGCTGACCCCATGGAGATATCAGAGGATGAATCTGAATATGACACTGAGTCTGAACAAAATCCTTTGGCCATGACTCTGTATCACCAACCTTCTGCTGACGCTGCCTCTGAGAAAGTGCCTACTCTGCTGATTGATCCTGACACCCTTCTCTCCAATGTTGTCAAGTCAGGATCTGCTACTTCTGCTCCAAAGGTTGTCTTCTCTGAAGCTGCATCAACTTCTGCTTCACCTTCGCTGTTGCTGGACACTCTGAATGAACTGAAGAAGGACAATGAGGCCATCCATGAACGTTTGGATAAACAAGATGAAACCAACAAGGAAATCAGATCTTGGATGCTGAAACAAGAGGATTCCTCAAATGAAATCAATAATCTTATGCTTTCCCTTGTTTCTCGTCGCTCTTAGATTTTATTTCTCTTTTTTTTCTTGTTGTTTTTGTTTTCTAACTCTGTTTTCTTTTGAATCCTCAATATATGACAATTTTGAATTTATTTATTTTTCACTTTTTGATTATGACAAAAAGGGGGAGAAAATAAGATTTTGGTCTGATCCATGAAAACAGTTATGGGACCAAGTCTCAAACATTTCTAATGAAATACAAGGTTTCTTTTCTGTTTAAGAGATATGCAGGAACTCAAGAAACTCTGAAAGACTAAGCTCTGGACATCACCAGGAAAAGAATTGCTAAAGAAACTCTGAAAGAAAAAAAGTCTAAAAGCTCTGAAGAACAAATCTCAGGAAGTTTCCATTATGCTTTTAAACTCTTTAATTATTCTCTATCTCAGAAGAAGAAATATCAATCTCAGGGGAAGGTTATCTATCTCAGGGGGAGATCCTCATACTTGCACAAAATTTCTTAATCAAAACCTGAATTGTTTTGTCATCATAAAAAAGGGGCAGATTGTTAGAACAAAGTTTGGTTCTAATCATATCTTAGAGTTTTGATGATAACAATGAAATGAATTTTGTGATATTTATTTTATACTCTGACTTGTATGATCTCTAAGTTCAGATGATGTTCTAACTTATGCATCTTAGAAAGAAACAACATTCTACGTAAATATAAAGCAAACTCAGAAGGAAGCACTCCAAAGCAAACTCGGATGAAGAGCAATCCTAAGCAACCTCTGGTTAAGCTAGCTGAAGCAAAGATCTGATAGAAGCACGCTGAAAGCAACATCTGATAAATGCAAGATTAAAGCAAACTATGATGGACACATATTGAATAATACTCTGATAGAAGAAAAGATCAAGTATACTCTGAAATGGAAATGCTACAAGCAAACACTTCAACTTCCAGAGACAAGCTCTGGCAATACCATTAGTTATTAAATGCTAAGACGACTAATGCACTCAAGTGTACTACGCGCACGAGCATTGGAAATGTAAAGACCAAGCCTACACGCAACACTCAACATGCATCATTGCAAACACGCTTCATTAAATGCATGCACTATCATCAAGGCATTAACGGTCAAGAATTGGAAGCTATATATAGAAGACCTTTTGTTTCAAAGAAAGGTTACTGACTTACGTGAAATATACTTACGCTCACTATTTTCATACTTGTAAGCTAATACTGTATAGTGGGTAGATCTTAAGAATTAGGCAACAATCTTAGTGATAAATCACAGTTGTGATAAAGCTTTTTAGAAGCAAATCTATTTCACTATTATTAAGAGATAAGTTTGTAAGTGTTCCTTGAGAGACCGGTTGGGTCAGATTTCTCAAGAGGGCTAGGACTAGTTTGAGTGTTAGAGGTGTCAGTCACTTGCAGTTGGCTTGTGCATTATATTGTTAGTCACACCAGTTTGGTTGTGCATTTGTAATCAGTTTGATCATAGTGGATTAAGTCCTCGTTGAGAGAGGCGAAATCACCTTGGTGGATGGACTGGAGTAATTTGAGTTTTAAACGAACCAGGATAAAAATACCAGTGTCCTTCCATTAGTATTGTGCAAGAAAAAGGAAAAAATTATTCACCCCCCCTTCTAAGTGTTTTCTCACCCTTCATAACCATCCATTTCTTTTCAATAATTAATTTCGATTTCAAGAACTTGCATGTGCATCACATTAGGATTATATTTCAAAGGGGATAAATTTACTTACGAGTCAATACTTAGCATCAAGGAGATTTCCAAAATGGTCTAATCAAAGGCAGAATTTCCAAGAAGCTTATAACTAGAGTCAAAGAATCTAAGAGGATCCCTATAAACAGGGGAAATCCTAATGATCATAGTGGCACATCATCTGAGGATCCTGTTGATCAGGGGAACTTATTCTAATATTTGGTCAACTTGGATTACTTCTCAAAACACCAGTTGATAAAAGGGCATACTTTTCGAGATTCAGACACTTGAGGTAACCTATATCAAAACCTATATCACTGAATGGCGGGATCCAAGTTCCTTCTTAGGACACTCCTCCAAGTCCTAAAGATAGGGGCATACCTTTCAAAATTCAAATGTTGGGGTAAACCACTGCGAGACTCAGAAACCAGTTCTAAATGGTTCATCAAGGAAAAATCATTCCAAGGTTCGGTTAATCAAGGGCATGGTGTTTCAAAATTCAAACGTTGGGGAAAGACAGGGCACAAAAGGCAATCTCTCTTCATACTTTCATAATCCCCAGTGGACCTCTCTTCTACATCCATAATGTTCGAGTTCAAAAAGAGTATCAGGAAGTCATGTCAGCATAAATACCCTACCCCTTTTTCAATAATCATTCTTGTTGCAGTAGTAAACTCTTTGAGTCTTAATCATTTCTTTGCCCACAACAGGGGCACCATTCAAAAAGCATTCGAATCATAATCATAAAGCATAACGCATAACATAAACCATGTTGCACGTGAAGACAATCATCATTGTCAAATCAATTTATCTATTCTACATTTAATCTCGGAAGTAGATTCTCCTGGTTAATCTCAACATATGATTTTCCAGAATACCTCGGCAGAAGGTAGTTCTCAATAGAATCTCGACAGCATATTCCCCTAGTTGATCTCGACAAATGGTTTTCCATAATACCTTGGCATAAGGTATTTTATCAACATAATCTCAGCAGTAGATTCCTCAAGTTGATCTCGACATTTTATTATCCAGAAGTCCTCGATAGAAGGTAGTTCTCAATTGAATCTCGACAGTAGATTTCCCTGGTTGATCTCACCAGTTGATTATCCAGAAGACCTCGGCAAAAGGTAGTTCTCAATCGAATATATGTAGTAGATTACCTGGTTAATCTAGGCAGTTGATTATCTAGAAGACCTTGATATAACCTTATCTGTCGATATGGCATCCCTGAGAGGATCATCATTGAAAATGGTACCAACCTCAACAATGTCATGATCACTGAACTTTACACGCAGTTCAAGATCAAGCATCAAAACTCTTCTCCATATCTTCCAAAGATGAATGGCACAGTGGAAGATGCCAACAAGAATATAAAGAAGATTTTTAAAAATATGGTTATGACCTATTAAGACTGGCATGAGATGTTACCATTTACTCTTAATGACTATCGTACTTCAGCGCGAACATCAACTAGGGCAACCCCATTTTCTTTGGTCTATGGCATGGAAGTTGTCCTGCCTGTCGAAGTTTATATTCCTTCTCTGAGGATTATGAAAGATGCGGACTTAGACGAAGACGAGTGGATTCAGACTATGTTGGATCAGTTTAATTTTATTGATGAAAAAAGGCTTGCGGCTGTTTGTCACGATCAGATGTACCAGAAACGTATGATCAAGGCTTTCAACAAGAAGATCAAGCATCAGGTATATCAAGTTGGTGACTTGGTAATAAAGCGCATCATTCTAACACAATGTGATCCCAGGGGAAAATGGACTTCCACCTAAGAAGGACAATTTGTTGTCAAGAAACTATAGTAAAAAAATACTACGCATAAGAACGACCCGCTAGGTTGACTGGCCTAGGCAAAAATAAGGGCATCCCGACGAACCAAAAATGTTCGGGCAAAAATTATGGATATATACAAAAAATTATACACCCGGCAAGTCGAAAACCTAAAAGGGCGGCTTGGGCAAAAAAAAAGGGTATCCTGGTGGACTGAAAAACTGAAAGGGCGGTCCAGGAAAAAATTAGGGATTGAAGCGTACGACTATGTCCCATTGGATCACTTACAACCAACTTTATTACCAAGGTCAAAAGTTTAAATGGTACAGACCAGTTCAATCAACTTCTTCTGACAACAGGGGTGAGATGGTCAAAGGAATAAGGGCAATAGTGAAGTTGGAACCCAATGAGATCATTTCCACATGTATATATATATATATATATATATATATATATATATATATATATATATATATATATATATATATATATATATATATATATATATATATATATATATATATATATATATATATATATATATATATATATATATATATATATATATATATATATATATATATGTGTGTGTGTGTGTGTGTGTGTGTGTTTTCACTTTGTACTCTTTTCATTTCAAGACGACTTCCTCTTACAAGGATTTCCGTCTCTTTGTACAAATTCGCATGTTTATAGGAAAATTATCAATACAAATACACCTTAAAGTTCAAACTTTTTTGTTTTTTTTTTGTTTTTCTTGCAAAAACGTTCAATGACTAAATTGAATAAACATATGCATATGAACATGATTAACTGTTAACAAATATATACATAAGAATAGGAATGAGCATTTACTCAAGATTCTAGGAGTTAGGATGACATTCAAGCTGTCCATAAATCACTCCTATGAGATTATCCCCACAGAGTCTTCACAAATTCATCCCCAATAAAGGATACATTCCCCGTAATTTCCCTACGAAATTTCAATCAGTATAATTCATGGGGATTCTCTTCCCCAGTTGAGTTTGAAAATTGTAAAACCCCTACAGAGTTCTTCTCTTTATCAAATTCAATTTCCCCAGGAGAGTTTGTTTCCTCAACAAAATATTTCTCTGTCAACGAGGTTTATTTCCCCAACAGCCTACAGTTTTTCCAACTTGAGTCTATTCATTAGACTACCACAAATCATTGACAAAATTCCTCTCCCCAGTGAAGTCACCACAATCCCCAGAAAGTTACTGCAAAACCTAGAATCATACTAGGTACCAATTTAACTTTATCATTCCAATACAAGTCGAAAGGTTATCCATATCTTTTTTGCCCAGTCAGGGTGTACAAAAAACATTCTCCCCAGACGAGTCATAAGATTATCCATTTATTTTATCCCCAGTCAGGGTATATAAGAAATAAATCCCCCAGTAGAGCCATGAACAACTAATGTTCCTAAACTCTACTCCCCAAGTAGGAAGTCAACACCTCCTGCAGAGTTTCCTCAAAAAAGTAAACAGGAATCCTCAGCGGAAGCATTCTATATAAGATCAAAGATGCACATACTCTTCCTCCCCAGTAATAGTCAGGGATTTATTTTCCCAAAAAAAGATATTGCACAGGTTTATGAACACACTTCAACAACATTTCACATTCATACATCATAGCATATGCATACAAAACGCATATAGTACAGTCTCATTTATTTTAAGAACATCATTACGCAATGAATTTCATACATCATGACATTGCATAAAGCTAACTCTTTACCTTTTCAGGAAAGATCAATCAACAAATAAATATTAGCAATAATTCTCAAATAGGTCTAAGATTAATTCCCGAAACAAGACGGGGTAACTATCTCAAACAACCAACAAAGAGCAGGTTCCAGATTAATTCCTGAAACAAGACAGGGAAACTATCTGTAAAAGATAAGTTGAAGATTAACTCTCAAAACAAGATGGAGAAACTATCTTTCGTTCTATTTTGTCAAATAAAGATCAATTCCGGAAATAGGACGGGGCGGCTATCTTTATCACCAATAGTAAAAACTGATTATAGATTAATTCGTGAAACAAGACGAGGCGACTATCTACATGAAAAAGATTGAAGATTAACTCCCGAAACAGGACGGTGAGACTATCTTTCTTTCTTTACGGTCAGATAAAGATCAATTCCCGAAACAACATAGGGCGACTATCTTTATCACCAATGGTATGAACCCCCGAAACAGGACTGGTTTACCAACAAAACAAGTTGTAGATCAATTCCCGAAACAGGATGGGGCAACCATCTACATGACAAGCAGCTACTCAAACACCTTTCACAGAGGTTCATCCTGGAAAGCATTCTTCAGATACAGTCGAGCATAGACTCATTCTGATATTTCTATCAATAATTACCTTACATGGAATCTGTACGCCCATCTCCAATGACTCTCCTTCACCTCTCCGAATGACATCTTTAAACCCATTCCCAGTATAATCAACTGACAACATTACTTCATGCACATGCGAGTGCAAATTTCTGGGCACTTCAGTGTTCAATCATCTTCTACCTTCAGATCACGAATGGTGGATGAGCCAATCTAACTCCTATGGTTTAAGAAGATTGAACAGGGGCAGCTGTTGTACCCAAAAATTTTCCCTCCCTTTTATTCAAGACATTTCTTACAAAAGTTCTCAAATTCTCAAGGATGCTCAAGAGTTGATCAGACAAGCTCACCTCTTAAGCACTAAGTCCACAATTGGGGTTTTGGTTTTCTCAAAGAAAATTGGACTTCTAATGACCCAAGTGACATTCATGGTTCATTATAGGTCTCCAAGAAGGCTCATACCAAGTTTGAAGTCTTGCATCACAAATTTGGTCAGTCAATTGCTCAGATGATTGAAAATCAGCTGTATTGGGTAAAAAAGTCAATTATGGTCAACATACAATTCAAGATTTTTGGCCAACATCAACATTTTAAAGTTATATTCATAATTTTATCAAGGGTTGATCATGATTCATCAAGAAAAACCCTCAGATCACCAAAGGGGCAAAATTGTCAAAATTAGGGTTTTGACTGAGAATGATTGATCATTGACTTTTGACATAGTACATGACCCAATGACTTGAATCATGATCTTAAGAACTCAAACACAATATCTTGACCTAATTTCATAGCTCAAATCATCTCAAAGATGCAAGGGATTGATACTTGAAATTTGGATCAACTGATGAAAAATCAACTGACACACAAAAGTCAAACTTTGACTTTTTTTGGTCAACATTGAATCTCAAAGATCAAGAATAATCAAGACATTCAAAAATATCAAACTTGATCATTAAGAATCAATAAAATCAATAAAATTAAACAAAAAGTCAATATTTCCAATACTTAGAAAATTCTAAGTGTTTTTAACCTTGATAAGTTCATTACTTCATGACCATTTTTCACTAAGATGCAAGATGATTCAAGGAAAACTTTCAACATGAAAGTTGTAGAGCATGATTAGTTATACAACTTCGTCCTTGGGGGTTGATGTCCAAAAAATGCTTGGACTAGAAGATATAAGCCCATGAAGTCATGCCATTTTTATCAAAACGCTTGGAGAAATTTTCAATAAGTTTGGTCAGATTTTTGTCCCATCTTCTTGGAAATGTTTCAACAATTTCAAATTTGATTTAGCCAAAGTGATTGACATGAAGGTTGTAGCCAATGTTTCAATATTTCCAAAATGTCCAATAACACATTTTTATCATGCTTGAGCTAAGAGATTCGAAGAGAAGAAGTTGGGCATCCATTCTTGAATTATAGGCCATTTTCATGAAGAATACATGATCAAATCTCAAGCCATGCTGCATAAATCTTGCTTTGCAGGATTCTAACTTGCAAATCACTCCATAATTAAATATTTACACAACTGATTGAGCCATTATCCAAGTGCTTGAGACATTGTCCAAGTGATCATTCCATTTTTGGAACAAAGTTCATACTTCCATTTTGGAAAAGTGACTTTAATCACAAAGTCCACTCTCCTCGAGCCTTGCAATTGTTTCTTATGAACATACACAATGTCAAAGCCATAAGAAATATGTCTAGAACCTCTAGCCATATCAAATCCTTTGGTACTATGCATTGGAATAATGTTTTTTCAAAGTTGCTTCAAATCTAAGTAACCAAACCATAACATGTGACTTTGTAAACCAAGCCATCTAAGCCTCTAAAACCTTCCCTCTATAAATAGAGGAAGTATTTGCAAGCTAAGACACGATTTTACAAGCCCTCTAACCCCCTTAAACTCCCTCAAACTAGAACTTGCATAAAAAACTCCATTACTTGTGATTTCTGACCTTGCACATCAAACACTAAATCCCTTCATGCATTTTCATTTTTAATCAATCACAGAGCTTCTATAACGCATATATAAGTTATCCAAACACTTGCTACACCAGTGTAACATCATCTTCATCATCCTCTAAAACCCAGCTCTGGAACTTGACTTCTCCAGAAGAATCCAACCACCCTCAATACAAAGTAAGAATTGCAATAGCTTCCTGGGAGTTCAGTGAAGCTATCCAGATTATCAAAACATCTCCAGGAGTACTCCAACTTCAAACACGATTTCCAGTTTTGAGGTAAGTTTTCTCAACTTTGAACTTTCTATACAAGTATCATTAATGGTTACTTCGTGAATGAAAAATGTAGACATCATTGCCCTGAAGCTAACCATGCCTTTAGTTTTCATTTATAGTAACTGTACATAGAGAATTTTGAAGTTGAAATTTCTGAAAAAATTAGGTTTCAGTTTGGTACTAAACAAAATTCATCTTAGTCTTTGATCTTTAGCTTTTAAAAGTCATATGGTTGAATTCGTGGTGAAAAATCAAGAAACTTTCATGTTTAAAATTTTGAAAATGGTTGAGAAATGAATGAGTTACAAATTTAACAATGGTGTTTTTCATCTTTGCGCGTGCGAAGGAAGAAGATGAAGTCATTTTCAAATTTTTAGAAATGATTTTATTTTAAGTTTAATACAACCTTTGTTATGAACGAATGAAATAGCCACCCCAGTAGCAGAACATGTGCGCGCTAAGTCATTTGTTACTAGGGACCTGGGCTCGAGTCCCAGTGGTACCCTTTTATTTATTTCATATTTATTGCTTACAGATTCAATGCATACAAGTTCCACAAACGCATGGTACACCCCATTGCCTCACCATCTGATCATCACAAGGCCTCATCCAACACTCAAGACTGCAAGCCCATGATGCACCCTCAAGGAGCCATCCCCACTGTATATACCCAACGCCTGGACTCTCTATTCTGGGCCTTTTTATTTTTGCTATTTCCTCACCCCCAAATTTCTCATAACACAGACCCTTTTTTTTATATTTTATTTCCGATTTGAACAAAAACTATGTTGGGCCTAACAAAAATGGTTTCTCACCCCCTTTTTTACTTCTAACTCATGGCCCAATTATTTTTTATTTATTTTTATATTTTCCCTATTTTTATTTATCTACTAATTTTATTTAACCAAAAATACAAAATATATATTTTCTTAAATAATTAGATTAAAATGATTTCAATTCAATCATTTTTTTAATATTTTTTTTATTTTTACTTACATTTTTCTAAACAAATAAAACATCAAAAACATTTTTCAAAAACAACTATTAGAGATAAAATAGACTTAGATTTTATTTAATTTCTTTTTAAACCAACATAGTCTTTTTTTAGTTTAATCAATTAATTAATTTCTTTCAAATTAGGACTAATTAATTTATTAGTTTAATAATCAAATCTTTTTCTATCAAGCAAGATCACCAAAGCACTTCCTCTTTCTTTCCTCCACTTTACATTCTTACACATCTTATTATTTCTCATTATTATTTATGTACATGGTCTGTAATAGATAATTAGAGTTTGTTGCTTTCCTCCCTGTTCACAAAATTTGTACCCCCATTTCCAAAGCATTGTAATAGCGTAGGACATTTAAATTTCACAATTTACCTCTTTATTTATTATTGTTAGTAATGAGGGTTTGTATGACAAGATTTAAAATCAAACATTAGACAATCCTAATTCAAGATAAAATAATTGAATCAAACACACTTTGCACACATGAACTTCTAGGGTTAACCTCACTTGTTTCCTCAGATAAAAATAGTCATTTCCCTCGAACGTGGGATGTTTTAGCAAAGACCCTTGGTTAAAAGATCATAGTCCCTCGATGACCCTTCGATGTTGTCTTCGGTAAATGATTTTAGTCCCTTATGACAATTTCTAAAACATCTTACAAGTTGCCTTTTGTGACTGTACGATGACCCACGTCTGTCCCTCACATCTAATGATATGTCTCCCTACCAACTAATGGTAGGATAGCACTATCTAAGGGATAAGGAAAAGAACAAAAACTTTTTTAGTAGGTAGATTTCTCGTAATTCCTTGCTCACAAACCAAAACAAATCTTTGCACTTCACACTTTCAAAACAAACTATTTCCAAAACACTTTTCAAAACAAATATTTTGTATACATTCTCAACGATACGAGAATCATTACAAAATTGTCTTATATTGGCACTTTTCAAACATCTTTCCAAACACCCCCTTTTCAAAAAATATTTTCAAAACAAACATTTTGTATATATTCTCAACAATACGCGAATCATTGCAAAATTGTCGCACTAAGGTGTTTTCAAAATATTTCCAAAACAAACATTTTGTAGACATTCTCAACGATACGAGAATCATTACAAAATCATAGTTTTCAAAACATCTTCAAAAACATTTTCCAACTTACACAAAACACAAAGCATTTCAAAGTGAGATAGCAATTAAGAGCCCGTAAATAACTACATATGAAAAGGGTGATAACACCTTCCCTTCTCATAACCTACCCCCCAAACTCAAGAAAATTCTCAAAAGGTCTTTCATGTTCTTTTCACCCTTTCCTTTATTGGATAAAAGAAAAGTCGGTGGAAAATTTTTCTATCCGCAACATTTGCGATAAAACGCAAAACACCAAGTCAGTTCTCCCACCGTATTACAGTGTGGTTCAAACTTCTAGGTAGTATGTGCCTAGTTTTTCCAGAAATATACATGAGTATGAAATGCGCACAACAATGATGGCAAGATTGCACACTAGTAGTCCAACATTTGGTGAAAATTATGCATTTTCACCATATCACCCTACAGGGCTATCGGGAAGCCAATTTAGGCATTGGACTGGGTTAGGTTTTGCAAACCAAATTATGCCTACTTTTACTCCAAGTAGTGTCGCTGTCATAAGGCAACAGATGGATAAAAGTAACCATGAAATGGTCAATATGCTCACTCAACAGATGAGTCTAATAGTAATACTTTTAATTGAAAATTTAGTGCAGAGTTATCAGACGTTAGCAACTAAGATGACTCGCATGGGAGACTTTCTTAGTGCTTCCATAGCGCCAGTTCGACAAGCTGCACCCCAACCATGTGAGGTACTAGTGCAGTATGAGGAAGTTTCCTACGAAGAGGTCGAACATGGTCCACTGAATCCTCCATGCGTCGACCCCATACTCAGGGTAGTAAAATAGTCCCCAGTAGTAATAGCAAACCGAAACCAGAATGCCAACCAATTGGTCAGGCAGGTTCGACGTGAAACAGTGGTTGGGGAATAAAACCTAGAAGCCATTGTCGATAGAATAATGGTTAGGAATGGGATGAATACTGGCTATCAGAGAACCACATATGTTTCTCCATTTCCAGATTTCATGTTACAAACGGAGTTACTAAGGGGTTGGAAACTCCCAAAATTCACTAAGTTTGCAGGGGATGTCAAAGAGTCCACTATCGAACATGTTGCCAGATACCAAACATAACTTGGCGATTTAGTAGTGAATGAATAGCTGAGGATGAAATATTTTCCCAATTCCCTCACAAAGAATGCATTCACTTGGTTTACAACGCTTCCCCCATAGTTGGTCCAGACATGGACCCAGTTAGAGAAGTTGTTCCATGAGCAATTCCATATGGGGCAGTCCAAGATAAGCCAAACATAATTGTCCAGTGTCAAGTGAAAGAACACTGAGCCAATAGACTAATACCTTAAAAGGTTTAGACTTCTGAAAGCGCGATGCTTTACACAAGTCCCTAAACATGAGTTGGTTGAAATGGCTGCAAATGGGTTAGAGTATTCCATTAGGAAGAAATTGTTGGACACCCAATCTTTGAAAGATATGGCTCAATTGGCTATCAAAGTTCGACTGTGTAGCAGTGAAAATTGGAGATCAAGCTATTAATTAAGTTGACTCGCAAATAAAAAAGAATCGCCACCGCGCTTTATTATTTCCAAGAGAAAAGGGAAAAGTGTGAAATAAAACCCATAAATATGCAATGTAAGTGCAATACTAAAAGTAAAGAAAAATATAATACATTTGAAAATATCGAAGGTTAGGGGGTTGGTTATAAAAATGGGAGGTACTAGCATCCTATTTATCTATAGTATCCTATAGGAACCTTTTTAAATATCTGTATTTTTGGTTAAAAAGTTAGTTTGCAAAAAGGATCAGGGAGATTAGAAATTTTGAAAATGCACCGACCTAATGTCGAGGTTTTGGCTTAAAAGGGTGTAAATTTGAAAATAAGGTTTAAAGGTTTTAACTAATGGGAAACAAATATGAGGGACAAAATATAAAGACTCACAATAAAATAAAGTCAAAGAAATGATCTTTTGCCTTGGATTCAAACACACAGATAATAATCAGATGAAGACCGGACAAGAATCATGCATCAGATAAAAATGGATAGTAACCATAGTCCAAGGATTAAAGAACCAATTTTAGGTTTTATTTTATTAAGTGACTTATAACAAGAAAAAGAAAATAATAAGCTCAAGTGAGAAAAGAGAAGATAAATGCTCAAGTGAGCAAAGAAAAAAAATGCATAAAGTAAAGAAAATAAAATGCTATGGATGATAAATGGCATAAAAGTAAAGAGAAGAAAATATAAAGTGCGGAAGTATAAATGATATTAAAGTAAAGTTAGTACAATATAAAGTTAATAATCTGATTTGGGATAAATGTAACTTCATATAGAGTATAGAATGTATGTACCCATACATGATAGTGAAATGACACTTGAAGTTCATTCTCTTATACATGTAGTACAATTAACAAACATGGGGATCAAGACAAAGTCAAGAAAAATACATTATAACAAAGTTATCATTAAATCCAAGTATCTTGAATGATCAAAGGACCATTTAGAGGTAGATTGGAAATGATGAAAGTTCATCAAATATCCGACAAGCTTAGATGAACTAAAAAAATTTAAATGTTTTCCAAATTGATCCAAATAAAAATAAAAATAAAAATAAAATAGATAAAGAAGAATAAGATCAAGTTTATAATAAAAATAGTATAAATGTCATAACTTTCTCAATTTTTTATGAAATTAAACAAATGAATAATGAAAGTTTATCTACTCAATCTCACAACCAAGGATACATGTTTAAAATTAGTAAATAAACAACAAAAAATTATAAAAAAATGAAAATTAAACAACAATAAATCATTTTGCTTTTGGAGGTTTAATAACACTTTTCAAATCTTGATTTTGAATCAATGGAGTTTCCTTCTAAAATAGTGATAATTATGGTACTAAATAAATAAATAAAGAGTAAAAATACAGTAGAATTAAATAAAGAGAAAGTATAATAGCCCACCTATTCAATAAAAGGAAGAAATGACTTGAAAGAAAATGAAGAGAAAAAAAAGAGAATTTTGGCTTAGTTTAGTGAATGAGTTATGATATTGTTCCACAAATGAAAAAAAGAAATATCTTATTTATAGGGTGAATGAGGTGAGAGTGTTGATGTGGCAACCCATGTGACTTTATGAGAATGGATCTTGGCTATTGATAAGTCCAAATTGGCAATCCATGTGAAGTGTGAGAATAATTCTTGGCCATTGATAAGAACAAGTTGACAATCCATGTGAAGTATTTGTACTACATTATAGTGATTCCAACTTTTCTTTATTGACACCAAAAAACAAAAGGACAAAGTAATAATAATAATAATAATAATAATAATAATAATAATAATAATAATAATAATAATAATAATAATAATAATAAAAACTAAATGTGTTAGTAATAATAATAAATACAAAAATAGAAAATAAAAGAGACATTAAATTAACTATTTATGATTTTTTTCTTGAATTAAAATAAATAAAAATATAAGTGCAAATTAAAAGATAAAAAATAAAATACATATAAGAAAGTAAAATGACTTATATAAATTTTCTAGATTTTTTTTGAAGTAAATGATACCAATATATAAATTTAAATTAATAAAAGAACATATTTTTGATAATTTTTTAGTAAAGAGGTAAAAAGAGTAAATAAAAAAATAACATGATGCTAAGTACATTTTTTTGTGATTTTTTTAAATGGAAAAGAAATCATGAATAAAACACAATAAAAATCAAATTTCACTAAATTCATAAACGACTTCTAACGTTTTTATTTTTCGTGGCTTTTCAAAGCATAAAATTAGCTCTTGACTTGTAAAGAGAAATTGTAGATGATGTCAAGGAGAATCATATTAAAAAAGAATCACTCAAAAATTTCGAAATTTGAAGAAGTTATAAAATTTTGAAATCTAACTCAAGAATTGGCAAAAAATAGGTGAAACTACTCGTAAACACTTGTTATGCAATGATGCAAATGGAGGGTGGGATCTTAAGTTAAAAATTTGGGTATGATAGCTGCCCATATTTAAGTTTCTTCTATTCAGAGATATGAAGATTGAAATCTTCGATTCGACGAGATTGAAGATACTTAAATATAGAATACATAATTTTTGGTCCTAAGATACCACAATGATGTTTATGATATTATATGTATGCAATGATTTGAATTTTATAGGGAATGACGCCATATGAGACAAACTACTGCTGGAGAAACCAAGCACATGATAAAGTAATCCCACAGGGGAAGAGATTATAACTCCACCGAGGAACAAAACCACAGACTTCAATTGTGAGACTTTTATTGGGGAACAACTTCGAGAGAAGAAAAAATTACTGACTCTATCAGGGAAGACTCCTTGCATAGGTTATGAAAATATAAATGGCTACTGACTCAAGATGATGATAAATTTCGAACTCAGTTTCAAAGGTAAAAAATCAAAAAGGAAAACGACTCACAGATGACGATAAACTACCAACTCAATAGTTGAAGGTAGAAGATCAATAAGATACTGACTCACAGATGACGGTAAACTATCAATTGAATAGTTGAAGGTAGAAGATCCATAAGATACCGACTCATAAATGATGGTAAACTACCAACTCAATAGTTGAAAGTAGAAGATAGATAAGATACAAACTCATAGATGACGGTAAACTACCAACTCAATAGATGAAGGTAGAAAATTAAGATACCAACTCACAGATGCCGGCAAACTACCAACTCAATTGTCGAAGGTAGGATCGAAAAAGATACTGACTCACAGATGATGGAAACTACCAACTCAATGGATGGAGGTAAAAGAGTAAAGGATACCAACTCACAAATAATGGTAAACTACCAACTCAATAGATGAAGGTAGAAAAGTAAGAGATACCGACTCACAGATGACGGTAAACTACCAACTCGATAGATGAAGGTAGAAAAGTACGAGATACCGACTCACAGATGAAAGTAAACTACTAACTCAATATGAACGAGTTCCAGTTTCTTCTTTATCAAGTCTTCCACTTGAAAAGGATAATATACAAACATCTCTACGACACTTTTCCGGAGAGATACCTTTTGTTGTTGATGAACAAACTTCTCAAAAGAGATACCATTTGCTGTGGATGAGCAAACTTCTCAAAAGAGATACCATTTGTTGTTGATGAGCAAACTTCTCAAAAGAGATGCCATTTGCGGTTGATAAGAAAACTTCTCAAAAGAGATACCATTTGCTGTTGATGAGCAAACTTCTCAAAAGAGATATCATTTAATGTTGATGAGCAAAATTCTTAAAAGAGATACAATTTGCTGTTGATGAGCAAACTTCTCAAAAGAGATACCATTTGCTGTTGATGAGAAAACTTCTCAAAAGAGATGTCATTTGTTATTGATGAGCAAACTTCTCAAAAGAGACGCCATTTGTTATTGAAATAACATAATGTTGGGGATACACAAGCTACTCAAATAAAGAGGCTGCCACTTGCTGTCTTTGAAAGATATCAATAATGCACAAGCTTCTCATGAAGAGGCCGCCACTTGCTATCTTCCAAAGATATCAATAATGCACAAGCTGCTCATGAAGAGGCCGCCACTTGCTATCTTCCAAAGATATCAATAATACACAAGCTACTCAGGAAGAGTACGCCACTTGCTACATTCCAAAGATATCATCAATACATAAGCTACTCATGAAGAGTCCGCCACTTGATACTTTCCAAAGATATCAATAATACACAAGCTGCTCATGAAGAGTCTGCCACTTGCTGTCTTCCAAAGATATCAATAATGCACAAACTGCTCATGAATAGGCTACCACTTGCTATCTTCCAAAGATATCAATAATACACAAGCTGATCATGAAGAGTCCACCACTTGCTATATTCCAAAGATATCAATAATACACAAGCTGCTCATGAAGAGTCCGCCACTTGCTACTTTCCAAAGATATTAATAATACACAAGCTACTCATGAAGAGTCTGCCACTTGTTATCTTCCAAAGATATCAATAATACACAAGCTGCTCATGAAGAGTCGTCCACTTGCTATCTTCCAAATATATCAATAATGCACAAGATGCTCATGAAGAGGTCGCCGCTTGCTGTCATGTTAAGATTCAAAAAGAATGTTGCAACAAAACTAATGGGAAATAAAGTTCATCTTCAGTGGGAACCATGAATAGGATCTTCCCGAGGAGACAAAAGTATTTACAGGCGTAAAATAAATGCACTCCTAATCTAGGTTTCACAACCTATAGAAATCCACAGGGTAACATTTGTAGGAGACAAAGCTCAATCCAGGAATAAACTGGAGAGAAAATAGTCAAACAAGACTCCACCCAATGAGGAAACAACTTAATTGGGGATTTATCCTATCCAGAGATGGAAAAGGAAAGCTAAAGTTTGTACCCCAAAATTTTCCCTCCAATTTTCACACAAGACATACTTCTAGAGGTTCTTAATTGCTCAAGGTTGACCAAGAGTTGACCAAAAAATTCTTCTCCTAAGGCAATGAACCCCCAACTAGGGTTTCCATTTTCATCAAGATGGTTGATCTCCAAGGATCCAAAATGCTTCCCATGGTCCTAATATGTCTTAAATATCATCCATGCCAAGTTTCATGCCTTTCTCAATAAGTTTGCTCAGTCAATTGCTCAAGTATTGGAAAACCAACTGTGCTAGGTCAAAAGTCAACTGTGGGCCATGTACAGTCAAACTTCAATATTTTTGGTCAACATCAACATTTTGAAGTGATATCCATCATTTTATCAAGGGTTGATCATGATTCCTCAAGAAATGCTTTTAATTTATCAAAAGTCAAAAATGGCAAATTAGGGTTTATATAGGAAAAGTCAACCAAACTTTGACCAAGCATAACTTTCTCATACCTTATCATAAAGTTTCCAACCAAAGCTCATTTTTAAGATAATCCAATTCCATACAACTTCTCTTCACCCCTCAAGTTCAAGAAATGCACTATTTGAAAGATACAAGTTCATACATTACAAGTCATTTTTAGAAAGTCAATAAAGGCCACATTTTTACAAGACCTTTAACATCAAGATAACTTCTTCAAATGCAAAATTGATCAACAGAGGTATTGAATTAGACATCTTAGGATTTCCAAAAAGTCAAATATCATCATCATGAGATAAAAATTAAACAAGTTATGGCTTTCCCAAGTTGGGAAAATTTGGGAAATTTTAAGAAATATGCATTGAGCAAATTTGAGTTTTTAAGACAATGGCTCAAATTATTGAACTTCAAACATCTTCCTAAGATCATAGAGGACCCCTAAAACAATTTTTGCATAGTATTTATTTTATTTGCATTTTATATTAATTATATTTAATTAAAAGTCAAATAAATCAAGATTATTGCAAAATATATGGGCCATTATCATTTGGGCTTGGTTTGATGCATGGACAGGCCCCATATTTCGTGTGCAACAAGGCCAGCTTTGTCTAGGTTCATTCAAATTTGAAAATAGACAAAATCTCTTAACTTTGGCCAAGGTTACAAATGGACATTCATGGCATTCAAATGCTTGTCCATGGCTATTACAAGCATTACATTTCATGTCTCCTCATCATTATCTATATAAACAAGCCATTAGCAAGCATCAAAGACAAGGAGATAGCCTGGGGAACCCATGAAATTTTTGCAAAAAAAACACTAAAATTGTCAAATTCGAATTTCCATCTCCAACCTGTTTTAGTCCCAAACAAAGATCAAAACACACTCCTAGAGGTCCCCTGAAGCATTTGCAACCATTACTAAGCTCTGAAACATTGCCAAACGCATCAACCAATTCACACGGTTTGTATTTTTTTCTCCAAATTCATTCTGCTTGATTCATGTAACATAAATGCGTTTTGATCATACATTACTAATTGTTGAAGTGTTTGCAAGCTTTTTGCATAGTTGGATTGAAGTTTGAGTGCATGTATAACCGTTTTCCATAGCTAGGGTTTGAACCTCCAATTTGGGGTTTTCTGTATTGGCCAAACTTAGCCAAAACTAAGGATGCCATCTTACTCAGGAGGTTGAGAGAAATCAACCCATGGCCTCAAAGTGAATTTATTTTGCGTTTTGTGCTTGTTTCACATGCAGGTTTTATAGTGACAGACAAAAATCTGTCACTATAGGTATTTCTACCTAAGACGACGGAGGGAGGTAGGAGATGAAGTGCGTAAGCCTTTGATTGGCCCATTTAAATATTGGCATGCATTTTTTTATTTCCTGGATAATGACTTGTTTTTGAATATAATATTATAGTTTCATTATAATAAAAAAATGCCATGTTAGTTCAGTTGGCAGGGAAGCGCGTTGGTAAAGCGAAGGACCTGGGTTTGAGTCCCAGGTCCAACATTTTCTTATTTTCCCATTACTTCATGCATGATTCAATACTCTTCAGGGTCTAATGCTCACCATATTCCAGCAATTCTCAACCACCAGTTGTCTCCTGATCAGATCTAATGCATACAAATATGCAAGCCCATCATGGACTCTCCAGGCGTGCCCATACAGGATCCAAAGCCAATCTGGACTTTAACTTTTGGGCCCAGCGTTTTTTCCAAACTACACACCCCATTTGGGCTTTGATGTCAGGCCCATTTGTTTTACTTGTTTTCTAATTTCATTTTTATTTTGTTCCTTTATTTTCAAAAGTCTTTTTTTTTAATAAATCATAAAAACAAATCAAAAAATAAATAAGTAGATTTAGTTTTTTTTTCTAAAAAAATATTTTAATTAATTAGTTAATTATTTTAATTTTATTTTGTTAACTTTAAAATCAATTAGACCTAGGTTATTTCATTCAAATATTTTCCTAAATAAAAAATACAAAAAATGTTAGGTTTTTGTTTAGAATTTAATTTTGATCAATAACTTTCTTTTGTTTTAATTAATTAAATTTAGGTTTAATTTAATTTAATTTAGTATTTTTCCTAAATAAACAAAAGCAACCAAAAAGATTGTTTACTTAGCATTTTCTTAGGATTTTTTAGACGTAATATTTCATTTCGCACGCATTATTTTTTCTCGCATTTTATATTCATGTAACTGTTATACGAGATGTAATAGCCAATAGGAATGTACTTTATTTCTTTATTTTCTTTTACCTATTTGGTTTGAAATGTAAATCCCCCTCCCCGAAGCCATGTAATAGTCTAGATTTATACTTTCCGCATTTTATTTTTCTGTATATATAATTGCTAGTAACCTAGGCGTGCATGACAAGATAAAGTCAATTAACCATTAGATCACTAATCTCAAGATAATATAACTGAAAAAACACACTTCTTACACTTGCATCCTTAGGGTATTCCTCACTTGGTTGCCTTCGGAAATGGCCATGTCCCTCGAACGTAGGGATATCTTAACAAAGACACATAATTCTAAAGTCATCATAAAGATCATGGTCCCTTAACGTCCCTTGAGTTGCCTACGAGAAAAATGATCTTGTCCCTCGATGTTGTCTATATGATGACAGTCCTTTAGAAATGCTAAGATATCCTTACCTGTTTCCTTCAATGACCATAACATCTCTTTCGATAGTCCCTCAACATCCGACGATAGGGCTACCTACTCATTAATAGTAGGATAACACTATCTAAAGGAAAGGAGGAAAAAACATCCTTTTTCGAGTAGGTAGATAACTATTAGGTACTTGCTCAAATCTGAATTTCTCACACTTACACACTTTACAAAAACTTCTTTTCAAAAATGCTTTATCACACTCTCGAGGACTGATACGAGAGTTACCACAAAGCAAACAAAAACTTTCAAAACACACAAGCACAAACAGTTTTAAAAAATAAGCAAGTACCTAAGAGCCCATGGAAAACCACAGATGGAAAGGGTGCTAACACCTTACCATTCCATAATTTGCCCCCTTACTCAGAAAATCTCGAAGAAGGTCTTTTTCTGTTCTTTTCACCCTTTCCTATGTTGGATAAAAGTAAAGTCGGTGGTGACTCTTGCTTACCGCGACATTTGCAAACAAAAAATGCAAAACCAGTATTAAACAATCAGTTCTTCCATCGTATCCCAGAACTGGAGACTCTGCTGGGGAAGATTATAAAAGTGGGGTTTACCTTAGGATCTAGATCATTTCTAAATTGATTGCTTGTTTGTTTGCTTTACTTTTAAGGGATTGTTTAGGCTACTATAGATCCTACACCCGGATTTGGGGAAACCTGTTAGGTAAGTAACAATAGATCATGGAAATTGTATGGGATATATCGACACGGTTAAAGCGATGGCTACGTTGATGCGACACTTTGGTTGGTATCGGTAGCCCTTGAGTTAATCAAGGAGAATACGGGGAAGTTGCATGGTGTCATGAAGCATCAACTAACCTTAGAAACTTTAAATGAACAACTTGGCCATTAGGATGTAGTGAGATGGCCGTCCTTGGTGTATTCCTAAGGTCGGAAAATACTCGATACTACACTTATTGAGATTTGACTCCTGAGTTTTGTTTGGTTGCAAGTCAGTTGCCTATCGAACGAAACTTGTGGGAAAGATCAGTGATATTGAGATCCTTTAGAACCCGGTTACTATTTATAGGACAGGTTGAACCAATCCAACTTCAAGAGGGTATGATCTTAAAACCTATGCAAGCCTTAAACCTAAGGTTTTTGGTGTGATTTGTTTGTGCTTGTTGTATATGTGATTTCTTAGCATAATCATGACATCATAACATAGCATATCATACTAACTATTTCAAGGATTTTCTAGGGCTTATCTTTGTCTTATTTTGTAGGACATGGCATCCGCTCCAAGGAACGCTATCCAATTCAACCTTGTGAAAGTACCTCTTCAACTCAAGGAGTTAGCATCAAGGATTCCTGAAAGCTCTCCCTTCACTGAAAAATATGGTCGAATTCTCAATTTTATCACTTCAAACCCTGATGAAGAAATGTTAAAGGTGCTCTTTTAGTTCTTTGACCCGTTGCACCACTGCTTCAATTTTCCTGATTACCAATTAGTGCCTACTTTGGAGGAGTTTTCTCAGTTATTAGGGGTGCCTATCCTTAATCAGCTACCATTCAACGGTACAGAAAGAGACCCAAAGCTTGAAGAGATTGCTCAAGCTCTGTCTTTACAACGGTCTAATGTAGTGGCAAATTTGGAAACCATAAAAAGTGTCCAAGGATTTCCAACTAAGTTTCTATTTAAGAATGCTCACTATTTTTGGGATAACCTGGATTTACAAGCTTTTGAAGTGGTATCGGCCCTTCTCATCTATGGGATGGTAATATTCCCTAACACGGACCAACTCGTAGATGTGAATGCGGTTAAGGTTTTTCTGTCACATAATCTGGTGCCTACCTTACTCGGGGATATTCTACACTCTCTGCATACTCGCACTCTAAAGAGAAGAGGGACCCTTCTGTGTTGCACTCCTCTATTGGCTAGGTGGTTTATTTCGCACCTACCCCGGTCTATTTTGAGAAATGAGAAGGGTATGAGATGGTCTCTGTTGTACCCCAAAATTTGCCCTCCCATATTCATCAAGAATTGTCAAAGTCAAGGTCACAAAATTCTCCAAGGACTATGCAGCTCAACTGTCTCCTAGACAGTCAAAACTAGGGTTTGAGTTCTGGTCAAGCAAATGAACTTTTCAAAGGCCCAATCAAGTCTCATATGCCTACAAAGAGGGTCAAGTATCCTCATATCAAGTTTCAAGGCATTCAGCTCAAAATTGCACAGTCAAAACCCTAGATTGCACTACAGTCAACTGTAGGGGCAAAATGGTCATTTGACAGTCAAAAGTTAAAATTTTTGGTCAATATATCATTTTGAAGCCATAAACATCATTTGATCAATGCTTGATCATGATTCTCAAAATTTGGCTCAGAAATCATCAAAGATGCAAAAGTTGCTATATTTGGACAGCTGAAAAAAAGTCAACTGAAATTGACCAGGGCATAACTTTCACATGGATTATCAGAAAAATTCCATCCAAAGCTCATTTTGAAGAGAAAGACATTTCCTACAATTCATCTTCATGTTCCAAGTCCAAGAAATGCTCTCACAAAAAGTTATCAATTTCAACATTATAGGTCATTTTCAAAAGTCAACAAAAAGTGACTTTAAGTCAAAGGCCATAACTTGAGATTGGTAAATCAAAATGACATGGGACCAAAGGCATTGGTTAAAGGACTCAAAGACCTTTCCAAAATGTCCAAGAACATGTGAAAAGCTTAAAAATTGACCAAGTTATGCCTTGTGGAAGTTGGGAAATTTTTGAAAAATTTTGAAAGTCAACATTGATCCAAAAGGCCTAAAAATGCAAATGGGCCCATTTTTCTTCCAAGTTTCTTCATGCCAAGCCTATGCACGACCACTAGGCCCAAAGGGAAGTATTCTCATATTTTTTAATTATTTATTTGAATTAATATTAATTTATATTCATTTAAATGATTTTAATATATGAAAAATATCAAACCTAACCTAAAAAATCTTTTTATGCACATTCTAATCTCAATATTTCGTGCTTAATTGATTATGGCAAGTTTTGATAAGATTTGAGCTGATTGAACACAAAAACCATGAAAAAAAGATTGTAAAAGATCCATGAAATCAAATATCCAAAATTCATCAATGCATAAGATTTTGTCCAATTTTTCTTAACCTAATCACTCCATATATGATCAGCATCACAACCCTAATGCTTTGAGACTGAAGCTGCGCCCAAAACAAGCATTACAATATTGAAAATTCTCCTAAAAACTCAAACACTGAAATCTAGGTTTTAGGTCGATTCAAGCTTTGATTTTTGTTTCATTAGCATCCTGAGACATCCCTAAACGTTTCTGAATCAAAAACAATAAGCCAAACGCCTTGAAACGGTACCAGGAACTCAGACTTTGTCACAAATTTTTCCAAATCGCATATCATAATCTAAGCATCTTTTTGCATTTTTCTTTGTGGATTATTGCTTACAATGAAGTTTGTGAACTAACCATTATATTCAATTGAGTTTTTGTGGTATATACACGATTCCACCATATGCGATTTTTAGGTTTTGCAGGTTTCAAATTTGGGGCTTTTGTGTAAAAGAAAAATTACGCCTCCAGACCCATGCCAATAGCTTAAGCAGGTTGAGACGAAGAAGTTGGCACCCTCGCGCTCAATTTATGAGCGACGAGGGGCTAGTCGCTATTTTCTTGAATACCCTCTAAAACAACATTCCAAAAACCGTTGCCCATGTGTTTCTTATTTCAGGAAAACAAAGAAGAAGAAGTCGTGTCTGAACCTGATTGGATATTTTGAATTTTTGCGCGAAATTCCAAAGCACTAACGCGTTCTTATTATATTATTTATGTTATATTATATGTTAAATGTGAACGTGATGGCTCAGTGGTTAAGTGCTACGCTTGTAACCTTCAAGACCTGGGTTCAAGTCCCAGGTCTGGCAAATTCCAATGCTATTTTTCAATGTGGAATTCCATGTTACGCTAATATCCAGGTACACCATACATCCTCCTCATCCATTGTCCACGCGTCCTAAATGATCAAACCAAAGGCGTGGATTCAAAAGGATACGCTACGCCTGGTCAAGCATGTCACATAGGATTCAGAAAAGTCAACAAATTCTGAATGCTTATTGGGCCAGATTACCAGGCCTTACCTCCTTATTTGGGGCAACACCCCACCCTGGTTTGCATTTTATATTTCTTTCTCACTTTTATTTTTATTGTTTTATTTATTTTATTGTCTTAATTCAATTAATTAATTTTTTCTATAAAATATAAAAACATTATAAAAATCAGAAAATACAAAAAAATATAATATTATTTTATGTATTAATTATTTTTATAAATAAATTAGAATGTAAATTATGTAGTGTAATTAGGTTTTAATTTTAATTCCTTTTTAATAAAAAAATCAAAAAATGTAGAATTTAGGTTTTAATTGTTAATTCTTTTTTATTCCCCTTTTTTCCACAATAATAATTATTATTTATTTATTTATTTATTTTCCTATTTAAATTGTACATAAATGAATTAGGTTTAATTTAGGTCATATTTTAATTCTTTCACAATAAATAAAAAATATTAGAATTAGGGTTTGCTTCTTAATTTAATTTTAATTAACTTTTTTTTCTCATTAAATCTAAAAAACATAAAAATACCTAAAAACATTTTTCTTCTTAATTTTAATTTTAATTCCTCATTTAATTTTTAATTCTCATTAACCATTAATATTTGCAAAAAGGGTCCAACGCCCTAGTTTCGTTTTAATTATTTAATTTGCGCATTTATCTTATGTCGTTTAATTATAATTATGTAATTGTCCCTAAACCATGTAATTTACTTTTCGCACTTTATTTCTTCGCATTATTTATTTTTCCGCTAAATCGGGTCCGGTTTAATTTTGGCGATGTGGACCCGCGCCATTTGTAATAGTCTAGCTTTATTTTTCGCAACTTTATAACTCTTAAATATGCATGCAAGAATGAATGGCCTTAATTAAAATCAAGCGTAGAACACTTCAAACATGACAAGACAAATAACTGAAACATGACACACGATTCGCACACACCACCCCTAGGGTACGCCTCACTGTTGCCTTTCGAAAGGTGGTCGTCGAGTAGAAAACGTCTTAGTAAGTCCTCATGATCCGGGAACCTGGCATGAGGGTAGCTTCTAAGGTGTCTTCCCATTGCTCTGGTGATCACCATGTCCCGAACCTCGAATTGACCCGAACACCTCCAACGGTGGTGCTACCTACCTCTCAATGGTGGGATGGCACTGCTTTTAAGGACGCTTACACAGACGAATTCCTTAGGGTAGGTAGGTTCTCAAGGATACTTGCTCTAATCTCAAAACAAACTCAAAAGACTTTTCACACTGACACATTTTCAAAAGCTTTCAAAGCAAACTTTTCAAACACTCTGACGTACGAGTCGATCCGAAATTTTTCAAAGAAACTTTTTAAACCCACATTGAAAAGCAAGCAAACAATTTTGAAAACATATGAGCAAGTATCTAAGAGCCCATGGATAACCATGGATAGAAAGGGTGCTAACACCTTCCCTTTCTATAACCTACCTCCCGAACCGAGAGCGATCTCTTTAAAGGAATTTTTCTGTGCTTTTGTCCTTTCCTATTGGAGAAAATAAAAGACGGTGGCGACTCTTGCTTCCGCGACATTTCGCGAACCAGCGTTAAACAGTCAGTTCCAGATCCACCGATCACAGAACTGGCGACTCTGCTGGGGACCCTTTATAAAGTGAGGTGTACCTTAGGGCTAGTTCATAACTGTGTTTTCGATTGTATTGATTTGCTTGCTTTATTATTGTGGGTTGCATCGGAGTTACATAGATCCTAACCCGGATCTGGGGATACCCTGTTTAGGTAGCATAAGCTGTGAGGGACCTGTCCGGCGTAGACCGACACGGGTGAAGCAGTGGCTACGTTGGTGTGGCACCTTAGTCTGTACCGATATCCCTTGTGTCGCAACGAGGAGAATATGGGTCTTCTAAGGAGTCATTAAGCACCAACAACCTTAGAACCTTAATTGACACAACTTGGCCATTAGAACAGTAGCAGTATGCTACGCCCATTGAGGCTAAACTCTCGTGATGGTTCTGGCCGCAAGAAAAGATTGCGATGCTGGAGTTATGACTGATTGAGGGTAGTCAATGATATTAGGATCCTCTAAGAACCCGGTTACTTTTGATTAGGACAGGTTGAACCCACCAACTTCAAGAGGGTAATACCTAGACCTCATGCTGGCCTGAACCCTAAGGGCTCTTTTGTGTGACTTGTGTGCCTTCGTACTTGACTACTTGCATGCTTGTTATCTGACCCTTGATGTCTTGCAGGTTTCGTTCATAGTCCTTAATGGGGACTTATAACAGGGTGTACTAACCACTTGCAGGTTCTGTTTATAGTCCTCAATTGGGACTCATGACAGGTTTTACTTAGGTTTCTTGCAGGTTTTGTTCATAGTCCTTAATTGGGACTTATAACAGGGTGTACTAACCACTTGCAGGTTCTGTTTATAGTCCTTGATTGGGACTCATGACAGGGTTACCAAACTTTCTTGCAGGTTTTGTTTATAGTCCTTAATTGGGACTCATAACAAAGTATACAGAATTTCTTGCAGGGTCTGTTTATAGTCCTTAATTGGGACTCATAACAGGGTTTACCTACATCATCCCATGCATAGCATGACATCATACCATTGCACACATCCTAACCCATTTCAAGGATCTCAAGGGCTTGTGATGCAGGTCATGATGAACAACTATCCCAGCAAGGGGCAAAGAGGATTTATTTTCCTCTAGCCAAGGTTGTCAGGGGCTATGACCCACTGGATATGGTGAGCCTTTGACCCTTGAAGAAGAATTCTCAACAACAAGGGTGTCCTTCAATCAAGCTATAAATTCCAATGCTAACAAATTTTCTTGTTTACCCCGCGAGGTCCTTGAAAACATTGCATACATGTCATACTCATCATTGCATTTCAGGTATCCCTTTTGCAGGTCACTCACCATCTTCGCTGTTTATTTCAGCAATGGCTTTCCAACCAGACAACCAAGATCTCCGTACTCAGAACGCCCAACTGCGAGAAATGTTCTTGAACCTATCCCAGGGGCAAGAAGAAATAAAGACTCTCCTCACCAGGAACTTGACCTTAGGGAATGCAGGGGGCATCAGGAACGACCAGCTGGAAGGGCTACAAATTGAGTTGGCAACCATGAAGATCCAAATGATGGGGCAGTTGGTGGGCCAAATGACTCTCATTCAGGACTTAGCTCAAAAACAAGAAGAGCTCCGGGTCCTCGTCACCAAGCTGCTTCAAAATAATCCAGTAGGGCAAACAGTCAAGGTGGAGGCTCCAGCCATCATTCAACCACATGCGGGGCAAGAAGACAAAGGAAAATCTCCTCAGCTTGCTTCAGGGTCACGAGCCCAGCCTCAACGGGGTAGTCAACGTAAACGAAATGCGCCCGGAAGACATTTCTCGGAGACTGATATACCCTCATCCTTTATACTGAAGCGCTTGCTGGAGGTCAATCTGATCACTCTAAAAGACCCTCCCAAAAATCCCAACAGGACAGCTTCAAGGTATAACCCCGACGCCCACTGCGCTTATCATTCAGACAGCCCAGGGCATGCTACAGACGACTGTTGGACCTTGAAGAATAAAATCCAGGATTTGATTGACGAAGGGGTGATAGAGTTCATGCCGGATGGCGAGATGAAAATCCTCCGCTGAGAATTCTCCATCTGAGATAGCTAGTTCAAACTAAGAAACTTTTGTTCATTCGAATGTTCAAGTTGTGTTTTTCTTTTGACCGTTCAAACATTTATTCATGTTAAAACATTGTTATTCCATTAATGCATCGCTTATGTCTATTTTGAATCAATATATTCGCATTCACTATATGCAAATTGTTTTCATATTTTTTCTGATGTCAACTCTCGTTAATTCTAAGCCTCTTGAGGGAGGATGACGAAAAAGATACCATAATCTACAGTATGCTTTTGAACAGACCCCGCTGATGAGGTACAGGCATTGCTTCAACCCCTAAACACTGGAGTTATAAGGATGATAATCCCTCGTCAACCCATCAGAGCCAAAGAAGTAGGAGTTTTTATTTTCGAAAATCAAAACCCTTAATCATAACCTGGGGCAGGGTAGTCTTCTCAGTTGATCCAAGTGCATAACGAATGGCACCGAAAAGATCTTTACGAAACGAACAAAGACAGTAATGGTTCAGAACAATCAAAAGGACAGGCAGTCATCATCAAATTCATAAATGAAAAGCCCAAAAAGTCTACAAAGGGGACTTACGAAACTGGGGCATCCCGCTGACTGTAATTCCAAAAAAGGGAAACAGTTCAGGCAAAAAAGAAAGGGATAACAAAAATCAAGAAAGAGGTCTCACAAACCCTCAACAAAAAATGACTGCCTATTCAAAAGAAGTCATCAACATCTGAACCATTATCGGAACATCAAAGCAAAGACTCAAGCAAGGTCTAACGTATGATCAACTGAGTTTAGGTTTGGAGAACATCACGAAGAGCGGGTGGGTACAAATAAAATTTGAGCCTTTATCCTTTGTTTCTTAAACCGTGAACCAGGCCACGTTATAACCCTAAAAAGTCCTAGCTGAAGCATGGGTTAGTTCAAAAGCATATTGTGACAAAAGGTATCCTGACTCCTTAAGGCTTACTATAAAGAAGGAGTTGACATCACGTTTTACAAACATTCACTTGTTTTATGAAAAAGAATGCATTTTCAAAATCTTCAAGACAGACATAAGCTTTGCATTTTTAACATAACTTTGTTTGCATATGACTTTTTGTTTGAACAGCAGGAAATTTCGCACAAAGAATACCTAGTGAACAAAAGCACTTCCAATCAAGGGGCATGGCATGACTATTGTCCATCATCTGGGGCAGTTAAGTCAAGATTCGGAGAATCTCGCAAAAGGCCAACCAGCCTGGGACAAATCTCCGCCTGAGTCACTTGGGGCATTCCAGCAACAAATTTTGCACGATCAGACATCTTCTGGTGACAGGACAAAACACTTCTAACAGGGGCAGCACCCTACATTCTGAAAGCGTAGACATAGTCGGAAAAAATACTACGCACAATCAAAGACCCGCTAGGTTGACACACCTAGGCAAAAATAAGGGCTTCCCGGCGAACCAAAAGGGTTCGGGCAAAATGAGGGATGAAATGAAAAAATCTGTACACCCGGCAAGTCGAAAACCTGAAAAGGCGGCTTGGGCAAAAATGGGTATCCCGGTGGACTGAAAACCCGAAAGGGCGGTCCAGGCAAAAGTTAAGGATCAAAGCGTACGACTATGTCCTGTCATCTTATCACCTGCCTACCAGAAGAAGGTTTGTCCATCAACCACTATCAGCGCCTCACAGGTCTCCCTATCCCACCTCGGAAACAGGGGGCAATAAAGAGTGGTCCGAGCAGTCCAATTGTTCTATCCTCCAAGGTACCAAGATAGGTTCAGCTAAAGAACATGACCAGTACACCTTAATTCCCCAGAGAGTAAGTCAGCAGGCAATGCATTCTTCTCCAAGCAAAATCATCAAATATCAAGGAAATTGAGTATCCTCCTGTAGATCTCAATACCTCCCCAGCAGCACGCATTCTTAACAAGCATCCCCGGCAGTCTTGGTCTAAAGATTGTTCCCCGGCGGTATCTCAATACTCAAAGAAATCACTTCCCCGGCATATCAAACTCCCCAGGAGAGTCCAATCCAGTTTCCCCAGGAAAGTTGGGATTCATATCTCCCCAAGCAGCAAGCTTATCCCCAGTAGATTCTGGAAGCTTATCCCTCGCAGAACACGAACGCGTCGTCCCGGCTTGATTTAAAGAGTTATTTCCGTAACAGGATATAACTGGGTTATCCTCAGCCAAAAGGCCACGGAAAGAGCGTCCTCGGCAAAGTATCTTCCTATCCCCAGCGAAGTCTATCAACACTTCCGACAACAAGGATATCCCCAGCATAACTCATCAACGGTATCCCCAGCGGAGTTATCTTCATCAACTCAGCAAAACATCGCTATCCCCACAGAGTAGCACTCCCCAGCATGATCGCTAGAGTATCTTTTCTCCCGCAGAATTATTTCATTTGCCAAGTTTATTCCTCAACGGAGTTATCTTCTCCTACCGGTATTCTTGCAACAATCATCCACAGCGGAAGCAAAATCTCTTCCTCAACAGCAGCCCAGGATATGACTTCCCGGCACCCGTCAAGGATTTATTTTCCTAGACGAAAACATACATGAATCATCACATACATCATTATAGCATGCATGTACACATCATATCATATAAATCGTATCCATATTTGCTTGATCCATATCATGCACTGCATATAACTGACCTTTACCTTTCAGGAAAGATGCAGTTGAAATTCTCAAATATATTTCAAGGACTTCTCCAGTCCAGTTAAATCGACTCCAAACAGATTTTTCTGATAAAGACTCAGTAGAAGTTCTCTTATGGTCCCCTCTCCAACGGCGTGTGAGGTGGTAATTCCTTTTTCAGATGTTTCCCTCTCCGGCATGAGCGTGAGGTGATATTCTCTTATGGTCCCCTCTCCAACGGCGTGTGAGGTGGTAATTCCTTCTTCAGATGTTCCCCTCTCCGGCATGAGCGTGAGGTGATATTCTCTTATGGTCCCCTCTCCAACGGCGTGTGAGGTGGTAATTCCTTTTTCAGATGTTTCCCTCTCCGGCATGAGCGTGAGGTGATATTCTCTTATGGTCCCCTCTCCAACGGCGTGTGAGGCGGTAAATCCTTCTTCAGATGTTCCCCTCTCCGGCATGAGCGTGAGGTGATATTCTCTTATGGTCCCCTCTCCAACGGCGTGTGAGGCGGTAATTCCTTTTTCAGATGTTTCCCTCTCCGGCATGAGCGTGAGGTGATATTCTCTTATGGTCCCCTCTCCAACGGCGTGTGAGGCGGTAAATCCTTTTTCAGATGTTTCCCTCTCCGGCATGAGCGTGAGGCAGTAATCATCCCTGGTTCATTCATCAGCGTTTGAAGCTCCAGATTCAGCTCCTGTAACCAGTCAGGATATATCTATACCAAGCATCTAAAATCAGCTCCTGCGACGTGTCAGGTACTCATTTTTCTGTTTTGCAGGTATGCAGGTTCTCGCTAAGGAATCTCTTACGCGATCAACATCCAGATGGCATCTATAAGCCCATCATCCTATCCAGCAATCTCTAAATGGCATCTATAAGCCCATTCCCTCATCATCATTGCTACTATGTGAGCGCAAATTTCTGGGCACTCTAGTGTCCAATCATCTTCTACCCTCGGATTACGAAAGGCACGTCAGCCAATCTGCATCCTCAGGTCTAAGAAGATTGAACAGGGGCAACTGTTGTACCCCAAAATTTGCCCTCCCATATTCATCAAGAATTGTCAAAGTCAAGGTCACAAAATTCCCCAAGGACTATGCAGCTCAACTGTCTCCTAGACAGTCAAAACTAGGGTTTGAGTTCTGGTCAAGCAAATGAACTTTTCAAAGGCCCAATCAAGTCTCATATGCCTACAAAGAGGGTCAAGTATCCTCATATCAAGTTTCAAGGCATTCAGCTCAAAATTGCACAGTCAAAACCCTAGATTGCACTACAGTCAACTGTAGGGGCAAAATGGTCATTTGACAGTCAAAAGTTCAAATTTTTGGTCAATATATCATTTTGAAGCCATAAACATCATTTGATCAATGCTTGATCATGATTCTCAAAATTTGGCTCAGAAATCATCAAAGATGCAAAAGTTGCTATATTTGGACAGCTGAAAAAAAGTCAACTGAAATTGACCAGGGCATAACTTTCACATGGATTATCAGAAAAATTCCATCCAAAGCTCATTTTGAAGAGAAAGACATTTCCTACAATTCATCTTCATGTTCCAAGTCCAAGAAATGCTCTCACAAAAAGTTATCAATTTCAACATTATAGGTCATTTTCAAAAGTCAACAAAAAGTGACTTTAAGTCAAAGGCCATAACTTGAGATTGGTAAATCAAAATGACATGGGACCAAAGGCATTGGTTAAAGGACTCAAAGACCTTTCCAAAATGTCCAAGAACATGTGAAAAGCTTAAAAATTGACCAAGTTATGCCTTGTGGAAGTTGGGAAATTTTTGGAAATTTTTGAAAGTCAACATTGATCCAAAAGGCCTAAAAATGCAAATGGGCCCATTTTTCTTCCAAGTTTCTTCATGCCAAGCCTATGCACGACCACTAGGCCCAAAGGGAAGTATTCTCATATTTTTTAATTATTTATTTGAATTAATATTAATTTATATTCATTTAAATGATTTTAATATATGAAAAATATCAAACCTAACCTAAAAAATCTTTTTATGCACATTCTAATCTCAATATTTCGTGCTTAATTGATTATGGCAAGTTTTGATAAGATTTGAGCTGATTGAACACAAAAACCATGAAAAAAAGATTGTAAAAGATCCATGAAATCAAATATCCAAAATTCATCAATGCATAAGATTTTGTCCAATTTTTCTTAACCTAATCACTCCATATATGATCAGCATCACAACCCTAATGCTTTGAGACTGAAGCTGCGCCCAAAACAAGCATTACAATATTGAAAATTCTCCTAAAAACTCAAACACTGAAATCTAGGTTTTAGGTCGATTCAAGCTTTGATTTTTGTTTCATTAGCATCCTGAGACATCCCTAAACGTTTCTGAATCAAAAACAATAAGCCAAACGCCTTGAAACGGTACCAGGAACTCAGACTTTGTCACAAATTTTTCCAAATCGCATATCATAATCTAAGCATCTTTTTGCATTTTTCTTTGTGGATTATTGCTTACAATGAAGTTTGTGAACTAACCATTATATTCAATTGAGTTTTTGTGGTATATACACGATTCCACCATATGCGATTTTTAGGTTTTGCAGGTTTCAAATTTGGGGCTTTTGTGTAAAAGAAAAATTACGCCTCCAGACCCATGCCAATAGCTTAAGCAGGTTGAGACGAAGAAGTTGGCACCCTCGCGCTCAATTTATGAGCGACGAGGGGCTAGTCGCTATTTTCTTGAATACCCTCTAAAACAACATTCCAAAAACCGTTGCCCATGTGTTTCTTATTTCAGGAAAACAAAGAAGAAGAAGTCGTGTCTGAACCTGATTGGATATTTTGAATTTTTGCGCGAAATTCCAAAGCACTAACGCGTTCTTATTATATTATTTATGTTATATTATATGTTAAATGTGAACGTGATGGCTCAGTGGTTAAGTGCTACGCTTGTAACCTTCAAGACCTGGGTTCAAGTCCCAGGTCTGGCAAATTCCAATGCTATTTTTCAATGTGGAATTCCATGTTACGCTAATATCCAGGTACACCATACATCCTCCTCATCCATTGTCCACGCGTCCTAAATGATCAAACCAAAGGCGTGGATTCAAAAGGATACGCTACGCCTGGTCAAGCATGTCACATAGGATTCAGAAAAGTCAACAAATTCTGAATGCTTATTGGGCCAGATTACCAGGCCTTACCTCCTTATTTGGGGCAACACCCCACCCTGGTTTGCATTTTATATTTCTTTCTCACTTTTATTTTTATTGTTTTATTTATTTTATTGTCTTAATTCAATTAATTAATTTTTTCTATAAAATATAAAAACATTATAAAAATCAGAAAATACAAAAAAATATAATATTATTTTATGTATTAATTATTTTTATAAATAAATTAGAATGTAAATTATGTAGTGTAATTAGGTTTTAATTTTAATTCCTTTTTAATAAAAAAATCAAAAAATGTAGAATTTAGGTTTTAATTGTTAATTCTTTTTTATTCCCCTTTTTTCCACAATAATAATTATTATTTATTTATTTATTTATTTTCCTATTTAAATTGTACATAAATGAATTAGGTTTAATTTAGGTCATATTTTAATTCTTTCACAATAAATAAAAAATATTAGAATTAGGGTTTGCTTCTTAATTTAATTTTAATTAACTTTTTTTTCTCATTAAATCTAAAAAACATAAAAATACCTAAAAACATTTTTCTTCTTAATTTTAATTTTAATTCCTCATTTAATTTTTAATTCTCATTAACCATTAATATTTGCAAAAAGGGTCCAACGCCCTAGTTTCGTTTTAATTATTTAATTTGCGCATTTATCTTATGTCGTTTAATTATAATTATGTAATTGTCCCTAAACCATGTAATTTACTTTTCGCACTTTATTTCTTCGCATTATTTATTTTTCCGCTAAATCGGGTCCGGTTTAATTTTGGCGATGTGGACCCGCGCCATTTGTAATAGTCTAGCTTTATTTTTCGCAACTTTATAACTCTTAAATATGCATGCAAGAATGAATGGCCTTAATTAAAATCAAGCGTAGAACACTTCAAACATGACAAGACAAATAACTGAAACATGACACACGATTCGCACACACCACCCCTAGGGTACGCCTCACTGTTGCCTTTCGAAAGGTGGTCGTCGAGTAGAAAACGTCTTAGTAAGTCCTCATGATCCGGGAACCTGGCATGAGGGTAGCTTCTAAGGTGTCTTCCCATTGCTCTGGTGATCACCATGTCCCGAACCTCGAATTGACCCGAACACCTCCAACGGTGGTGCTACCTACCTCTCAATGGTGGGATGGCACTGCTTTTAAGGACGCTTACACAGACGAATTCCTTAGGGTAGGTAGGTTCTCAAGGATACTTGCTCTAATCTCAAAACAAACTCAAAAGACTTTTCACACTGACACATTTTCAAAAGCTTTCAAAGCAAACTTTTCAAACACTCTGACGTACGAGTCGATCCGAAATTTTTCAAAGAAACTTTTTAAACCCACATTGAAAAGCAAGCAAACAATTTTGAAAACATATGAGCAAGTATCTAAGAGCCCATGGATAACCATGGATAGAAAGGGTGCTAACACCTTCCCTTTCTATAACCTACCTCCCGAACCGAGAGCGATCTCTTTAAAGGAATTTTTCTGTGCTTTTGTCCTTTCCTATTGGAGAAAATAAAAGACGGTGGCGACTCTTGCTTCCGCGACATTTCGCGAACCAGCGTTAAACAGTCAGTTCCAGATCCACCGATCACAGTCTCGTAGGCTGATGTCCCTTACATATTCAGATATTCATTGGTGTTCACGATCCTCGGAGAATGTTACCATCATTGATCGCTGTTGGGAATTCCATAATGTCCCCCTCTTAGGCATTAGGGGAGGAATCACTTATAATCCTTGTTTGGTATTGCGACAGTTTGGTTATGCTAGAAGGGATGATCCTCACGACACGCTCTTCTAAGGAATTATTTTTCACTATGAGAATGATGTTTAGGGTTATCGCAAGAGGTTCATTAGAGCTTGGGGCATGATAAACATGGTTGATAGCAAGACACTGGGGCACAAGAATTCCATCCCTCTTGAGCCTTACCTTAAATGGGTGCGAGCTCGTTCTCAATGTCTTATGATGCCTTACCCTTCCATCTTATCTGTGATTATGGAGCCAATTGCTTAAGGAGACACTCCTTACGTTGTTCTTCATCCTGGTATGCCAACTGATTTTGAGGAGCTACGGAAATCCTGGATCCAACTCAAAGAAGAACATGATACATTTGAGACCCAATTCTATTCCAACGAGAAGAAGGTTCTAGAGCTCACCCAGTTACTTCATGATGAGAAGAATATAAATGCCTACATTGCACCAAAGAGGATGCGCCCGTGGGAAGCTTGAGTCTCTTTGCTTTGGGAGTTTACTTTTGCTTTATTACCTCCTTTGTAAGCCCAAGAGGCATCGTTGTGACCAATAAAACTTCTTTATGCAATTAACCTTTGCTATTTTTCTGTCTAAGAAAATTTGAGTCTTAGAAATCCTTGAAAACATTGCATACATATATCATACATATCATTGCATAAGCAGGTTTCAAAGTAGGTTTCTCATCCTCTTCGCTGTTTATTTCAACAATGGCTCTAGAACAAACAATGAAGGATCTACAGACTCAGAATGCCCAGTTTCAACAGATGATCATGGCTCTGACCAAGGGGCAAGAAGAACTGAAAGCCCTGCTTGTTAAAGAAAAGAAGAAGCCAAAGAAGCCAACTGGGTTAATGAATCTGGGAAGAAGGATCAGAGGACCAGTGCGGCGAGCCTCTGAACTGGTAACTTCATAAAAGGAAGGAGACAATCAAGAGAAGGAAACAAGAGATGAAGACTCCAGTCCAAAAGAATCTGATGATGAATTTGACTATGATGAGGAGCAGTATCTTCCTGCTGATGAAAAATGCAAACAGATGGAGGATCATATGAATGCAATGAAGGTCCGTGTGATCGGTGGATCTGGAACTGACTGTTTAAAGCTGGTTCGCGAAATGTCGCGGAAGCAAGAGTCGCCACCGTCTTTTATTTTCTCCAAATGGAAAGGACAAAAGCACAGAAAAATTCCTTATAGAGATTGCTCTCGGTTCGGGAGGTAGGTTATAGAAAGGGAAGGTGTTAGCACCCTTTCTATCCATGGTTATCCATGGGCTCTTAGATACTTGCTCAATGTGTTTTCAAAATTGCTTGTTTGCTTTTCAATGTGGGTTTTAAAAAGTTTCTTTGAAAAATTTCAGTTCGACTCGTACGTCAGAGTGTTTGAAAAATTTGCTTTGAAAGTTTTTGAAAAGTGTCAGTGTGAAAAGTCTTTTGGAGTTTGTTTTGAGATTAGAGCAAGTATCCTTGAGAACCTACCTACCCTAAGGAATTCGTCTGTGTAGATGTCCTTAAAAGTAGTGCCATCCCACCATTGAGAGGTAGGTAGCACCACCGTTGGAGGTGTTCGGGTCAATTCGAGTTTTAGGGACGTGGTGATCACCAGAGCAATGGGAAGACACCTTAGAAGCTACCCTCATGCCAGGTTCCCGGATCATGAGGACTTACTAAGACGTCCTCTACTCGACGATCACCTTTCGAAAGGCAACAGTGAGGCGTACCCTAGGGGTGGTGTGTGCGAATTGTGTGTCATGTTTCAGTTATTTGTCTTGTCATGTTTATTTGTGTTCTACGCTTGATTTTAATTAGGGCCATTCATTCTTGCATGCATATTTAACAGTTATAAAGTTTGCGGGAAATAAATCTAAGGCTATTACAAAGGCGCGGGTCCACATCGCCAAAATTAAACCGGACCCGATTTAGCGGAAAATAAATAAAGCGATAAATAAAAGTGCGAGAAAGTTAAATTACAATGCTTTGGGAGAGATACAAAATTATAATAAATGACATAAAATAAATGCGCAAATTAAATAATTAAAAACAATGGGCGTTGGACCCTTTTTGCAAAAAGATTAACTTTAATAAGGAATTAAAATAATAAATGAAAAATTAAATGTTTTGGGTATTTTTTGTGTTTTTTAAGATTTAAAAGAAAAAGAAAAATTAATTAAAATTAAAATGAAATGCTAAACCCTAATTCTAATGTTTTTTAAGTTTATTGTGAAAATATTGAAATTTGACCTAATTTAAATCTAATTTATTTATGTACAAATTTAATTATAAAATATAAATAAATAAATAATTATTACTGTGAAAAAAAGGGCAAAATATGAAAAGGAATCAAAATTGCTAATTAACCTAATTCTATATTTTTTGGATTTTAGTTATTAAAAGGAATTTAAAGTTAAAAACCTAATTAAACTAAATATTTACATGTAATTTATTTATGGAGATAATAAAATAAAAATTATATTTTTTGCCTTTTTCTGATTTTATGATATTTTTTCATATTTTTGTAAAAATAATTAATTAATTAAACAAATAAGAAAAATGAATAACATAGCAATTGAGAAAATAAAATATAAAAAAGAAAAGCAAACCAGGGGGGTAGCCCCAAATTGGAGGTGTTGATCCAAAGGTTCTGGCCCATTAAAGCTTTGATCCATTGACTTTGCCAGTTTGCATGCTAGCGCGTTGACTTGGATTCATGGTACACCCTGACTCTGAGCCCTTTGATGGATCTCCTAGGACGCGTGGGCGCTGATCCCTGAGCGTGCATGATGATCCTTAGCGTGAGTGCTACATATGAGTGGTTAGTGAAAAATAGCATGGAAATTGCACAGACCTGGGACTTGAACCCAGGTCTTGGAGGTTGTATGCATCACGTGTTGCCAACTGAGCCAATTAATTTCAATTAATATATTATGGTTAATAAATAACAAAAAATCAAAACCAACGCGTAGTGGAGGGAACGCGCGAAATTTCAAATGAACGTATCACTGGCTGCCACGGCTTCTTCTTCCTCGCGTACCTGAAAAATAAAACACAATAGCAACGGTTTTAACGCGTTGCTTTAAGCATGCTATGGGAAAATAGCGAATAGGGCTATGGTGGTCATAAATTCATCGCGAATAGTGCTTTTTCTTCGTCTTGATGAGCTGATTTGAATGGTCATACTTTCATGGGCTAATTTTTCCTTATCGCTAAAGCCCCAATTTTGAATCCCTGTAACCCTAGAATCTCAAACATGGCATAATCTCGTATGGTTAATAAAAACGCAATTAAAGGTAATGGTTAGCTTGGAAACTCCAATATGAACAAGAATTCATCAATCAAAATGCAAAAAGATGTATGATTTGAGATATGCGATTTCAAAAGTTTCGAGGTACAGTCTGAGTTCTTGATACCGATTCAGGGCGTTTTGGTGGTTGATATTGATTGGAATTTGATCAGGAGTTCACAAGGAAGCCTTTGGAATGAGCATTAGGGTTGGAATCGACCTCTAACCTTGAAATCAGTTTTGTGCTTTTATGGAAAATTTTCAATGTGCAATAGCTTTTTTGGGCGCAGCTTGGAGTGTCATTCTTTTAGGGTTGTGATTCTGATCATATAGTGAAGCAAAGGTCAATAAAATTGAACAAAATCTCATGAATTCAATGTTTTGCATATTTGATTTTGTAAGATCTTTTTGAAATCTTTTCCATGTGCAATTTGTGTCAATCATGCTTCAATCACACCAAAACTTTCCATAATCAAACAAGCACGAAATATTGAGAGTAGAATGTGCACAAAAAGATTTTTTTAGGTCAAATTTATATTTTCTACATATTTAAATGATTTAAATGAATTAATATTAATATAAATTCAAATAAATAATTAAAAATTGAGAAAATACTCCCCCTTGGGCTTAATGGTCGTGCATAGGCTTGGCATTAAGAAACTTGGAAGAAAAATGGGCCCATTAGCATTTTTGGATCATTTGAACCATTGTTGACTTTTCAAAATTCCCAAAAATTTCCCAACTTCCACAAGGCATAACTTGCTCAATTTTTAAGCTTTTCACATGCTCTTGGACATTTTGGAAAGGTCTTTGAGTCCTCTAATCAATGACTTTGGTCCCATGTCATTTTGATTTACCAATCTCAAGTTATGGCCTTTGACTTAAAGTCCCTTTTTGTTGACTTTTGAAAATGACCTATAATGTTGAAATTGATAACTTTTTGTGAGAGCATTTCTTGGACTTGGAATATGAAGATGAGTTGTAGGAAATGTCTTTATCTTCAAAATGAGCTTTGGATGGAATTTTTCTGATAATCCATGTGAAAGTTATGCCCTGGTCAATTTCAGTTGACTTTTTCAGCTGTCCAAATATAGCAACTTTTGCATCTTTGATGATTTCTGAGCCAAATTTTGAGAATCATGATCAAGCATTGATCAAATGATGTTTGTGGCTTCAAAATGATATGTTGACCAAAAATTTGAACTTTTGACTGCCAAATGACCATTTTGCCCCTACAGTTGACTGTAGTGCATTTTAGGGTTTTGACTGTGCAATTTTGAGCTGAATGCCTTGAAACTTGATATGAGGATGTTTGACCATTTTTGTAAGCATATGAGACTTGATTGGGTCCTTGAAAACTTTCAATTCTTGATCAGAACACAAACCCTAGTTTTGACTGTATAGGAGACAGTTGAACTGCACAACCCTTGGGGAATTTTGTGACTTGGCTTGGCAATTTCTTGATGAATATGGGAGGGCAAATTTTGGGGTGCAACAGTTGCCCCTGTTCAATCTTCTTAGACCTGAGGATGCAGATTGGCTGACGTGCCTTTCGTAATCCGATGGTAAAAGATGATTGGACACTAGAGTGCCCAGAAATTTGCGCTCACATAGTGGCAGTGATGGTGGAATGGGCTTATAGATGCCATTTGGAGATTGTTGGATAGGATGATGGGCTTATAGATTCCATCTGGATGTTGATCGCGTGGGAGATTCCTTAGCTAGAACCTGCATACCTGCAAAAGAAAAAATGAATACCTGACACGTTGCAGGAGCTGATTTTAGATGCTTGGTATAGATGTGTCCTGACTGGTTACAGGAGCTGAATCTGGAGCTTCAAACGCTGATGAATGAACCAGGGATGGTTACTACCTTAGCATGAATGGTAAGAGAACCTTGGGCGACTTTAACTTCAACAACGCTCGTTGAGAAAAATCTTGGGTGTCTTCTACTGGGATAAGAATCAGGGAGATCTTAGGGTCGATCTGACTGAACCAGAGGAGGCCTTTGACTGGATAAGCATCAGGAAAATCTTAGGGTCGATTTAACTGAACCGGACAAGGTCTTGGAATATCTTCAACTGGGTAAGCATCAGGGAGATCTTAGGGTCGATCCGACTGAACCAGAGAAGGCCTTTGACTGGGTAAGCATCAGGAAAATCTTGGGGTCGATTTAACTGAACCGGTCTAGGTCTTGAAATTGAGACTTTAAACTGCATCTTTCCTGAAAGGTAAAAGTCAGTCATATGCAATGCATGATATGGATCAAGCAATGATGTTCTCAACATAAAGGAGACTTGTATGATGCAGTGCGTTATGCATGCTATGATGATGTATGTGAAGTTTTATGTATGTTTTCGTCTAGGAAAGTGAATCCTTGACGGGTGCCGGGAAGTTGTATCCTGGGCTGACGTTGAAGAATAGATTTTGCTTCCGCTGGGGATGATAACTGCAAGAATACCGGTAGGAGAAGATGACTCCGTTGCGGAATAAACTTGGCAAATGGAAGATTCTGCGGGGAGAAAAGATACTCTAGCGACTATGCTGGGAAGCAATACTCTGTGGGAAGAGGGATGCCTTGCTGAGTGTAGATAATAATTTGCTGGGGATACCCTTGTTGTATAGGAAGTGTTGATGGACTTCGCTGGGGTAAGAAGACTTCGTCGAGGACGCTCTTTCCGTGGCTTTTTGGCTGAGGATAACCCAGTTATATCCTGTTAAGGAAATAACTCTTTAAATAAAGCCGGACGACGCGTTCGTGCTCTGCGAGGATAAGCTTCAGAATATACTGGGGATAATCCTACTGCTTGGGGAGATGGATTCCAACTTTTCCTGGGGAACTGGATTGGATTCTCCTGGGGAGATTTTGAACTGTAATGCTGTAGGTTGAAAGAGGGAACCTATGTAGGGTTGCATGCTGATGAGTTTGTGTAAAACTGTATCTGAAATGGAGAAGGAACCTGGGTAGGGTTACTTTGATGATGAGTTCGTGTAAAACTTCGTTTTTTGGAAAGGGAGAACCTGTGTAGGGTTTCTGGGTGACGAGTCCATGTAAAACTGCATCTTGAAGAGAGAGAACCGGTGTAGGGTTGCTTGGTGAGGTAAGTTCATGTAAAATTTCTTGATGAACCGGGGTGAGGTTATCTTGAGCTAAATCCATGTAAGACTTCTGGAGGAACCGGGGTTAGGTTATGGATAAGTTTATGTAAAACTTCTGGAGGAACCGGGGTAAGGTTACTTGGATAAGTTTGTGTAAAAACTTCTGGAGGAACCGGGGTAAGGTTATTTAGATAATTTTGTGTAAAAACTTCTGGAGGAACCGGGGTAAGGTTACTTGGATAAGTTTGTGTAAAAACTTCTGGAGGAACCGGGGTAAGGTTATTTAGATAATTTTGTGTAAAAACTTCTGGAGGAACCGGGGTAAGGTTACTTGGATAAGTTTGTGTAAAAACTTCTGGAGGAACCGGGGTAAGGTTGCTGGAGACGAGTCCATGTGAGACTTCTGGGGGAACCGGGGTTAGGTTACCTTGAGATAGATCCGTGTGAGATTTCTTGATGAACCGGGGTAAGGTTGCTTCGGGATAAGTTTGTGTAGAACTTCGGGATGAACCGGGGTAAGGTTGCTTGAGATAAACCCATGTAAGATTTCTAGAGGAACCGGGGTTAGGTTACTTGGATAAGTTTGTGTAAAAACTTCTTGATGAACCGGGGTTAGGTCATCTTGAGATAGGTCCATGTAAGACTTCTGGAGGAACCGGGGTTAGGTTACTTGGATAAGTTTGTGTAAAAACTTCTTGATGAACCGGGGTTAGGTCATCTTGAGATAGGTCCATGTAAGACTTCTGGAGGAACCGGGGTTAGGTTACTTGGATAAGTTTGTGTAAAAACTTCTTGATGAACCAGGGTTAGGTCATCTTGAGATAGGTCCATGTAAGACTTCAGGAGGAACCGGGGTTAGGTTACTTCGGGATAAGTTTGTGTAAAACTTCTTGATGAACCGGGGTTAGGTCATCTTATGGAGGAGGGGTCTGTGTATGACTTTGTCTGAAGGTTGAGCAGAAACCGGTGTTGGGTTGCATGATTTTGATTAAGTGGATGATTGTCCTGTTTGGTCTCGGACGTTAGCCCACGATCTGGAATTTGTAAAGGTAGATGGTAATCATTTTTATGTTGATCTGTCCTTTGTAATTTGGTTGACAGAGCAATTGGATCGCCTGGATAGCTCATTATTGCCCCTGCTTCGGAGGTGAGGGAAGAGGATACCTGTGTGGGTGATCGACAAATCTTCGGGTAGGCAAGTGACGAGATACCGGAACATAGTCGTACGCTTTGATCCCTAACTTTTGCCTGGACCGCCCTTTCGGGTTTTCAGTCCACCGGGATACCCATTTTTGCCCAAGCCGCCTTTTCAGGTTTTCGACTTGCCGGGTGTACATGTTTTTCGTTTCATCCCTTCATTTTGCCCGAACCCTTTTGGTTCGCCGGGAAGCCCTTATCTTTGCCTAGGTATGTCAACCTAGCGGGTCTTTGATTATGCGCAGTATTTTTTCGACTACGTCCACGCTCTCAGAATGTAGGGAGTTGCCCCTGTTGGAAGTATTTTGCCATGCCCCAGATAATGAGCAATGCTCCTACTGTGCCCCTTGATTGGAGGTACTTCTGTTCACAAGGTGTTCATCGTGCGAATTTCCCTGCTGTTCAAACAAATAGTCATATGCAAACAAGGTTATTTTAAGAATGCAAAAGTCTATGTCTGTCTTGAATTTTGAAAATGCATTTTTTGTGATACAGTGCGATGTCAACTCAATATTTTACAGCAAACCTTCAGGAGTCAGGATATCTTCGTAACAGTATGCTTTCGAACTAACCCATGCTTCAGCTAGGACTTTTAAGGGTTATATCGTGGCCGGGTTCACGGTTTAAGAAACAAAGGATAAAGGCTCAAATTATTTGTACCCACCCGCTCTTCGTGATGTTCTCCAAACCTAAACTCAGTTGATCGTGCGTTAGACCTTGTTTGAGTCTTTGTTCTGATGTTCCAATGATGGTTCAGATGTTGATGATTTCTTTTGGATAGGCAGTCATTTTTGCTTTGGTTGTGAGACCTCTTGCTTGACTTTTGTTATCCCTTTCTTTTTTGCCTGAACTGTTTCCTTTTTGGAATTACAGTCAGCGGGATGCCCCAGTTTGGTAAGTCTTCTTTATTGGTTTTGACTTTTTGGGCTTTTCATTTATGATTTTTTTTTTTGATAATGACTGCCTGTCCTTATGATTGTTCTGAACCATCATTGTCTTTTGTTTTTTTGAAAAACTCATTTAGTGACATTCGTTATGCGTTTGGATCAACTGAGAGAACTACCCTGCCCCAGGTTATGATTAAGGGTTTTGATTTTCGAAAATAAAAACTCCTACTTCTTTGGCTCTGATGGGTTGACGAGGGATTATCATCCTTATAACTCCAGTGTTTAGGGGTTGAAACAATGCCTGTACCTCGTCAGCGGGGTTTGTTCAAAAGCATACTGTAGATTGTAGTATCGTTTTCGTCATCCTCCCTCAAGAGATTTAGAATTTTTAATTAAGAGTTGACTATCGCAAAAATATGAAAGCAGTTTTAAGCATCGTAAACATAATTAAATCAAGACAGACATGTGTAATGCATTCATGAAATAAAAGAGTTTAACATGATAATTGTTTATCTGAACAAGAACGGAAAAATACAACTTGAATTCAAATGAACAAAAATCTCTCGATTCTAGCCATGTTTTGGCAATGGATCATTGATCACGTTGGGGGTTTCAGCAGGCTCGAACTCGATCTCTTTGGCATCGATCATGTTCTGAATCTTGTACTTTAGTGCCCAACAGTCCTCAGTATCGTGCCCCGGGCTATCGGAATGATAAGCGCATCTGGCTTCTAGATTGTAGCTAGGAGAGGAGGTCTTAGGATTGGCAGGAGGGTTGATCACTGCGATCAAGTTCATCTTCAACATGTGTTGCAATGCCTGTGACCATGGCATGTTAATGTTGGTGAATTGCCTTTTAGGCCCGTCCGGCCTTTGCTGGTTTCCCCTTTGTGGTTGACGGCGTGGTGCAGAACCAGAGATCATGACTGCCCCTGCATGTTGGTCACGGCGACTCTTTTGACTGTATGCAGCATTAGATTCCTTCTTTCCCGTGTAAGGCTTTTTATGAGTATCAGAAGGTGTGGCCTCTTGAATTTTCCCACTTTTGATACCAGCTTCGATTCTTTCGCCAGTCAGGATGAGGTCGGTGAATCCAGCAGACGAATTACCAATCAGATGGTTGAAGAATGGCCCGGATAGGGTCCCCAAGAACATATCAACGAGTTCCCGGTCAGTCAATGGAGGCTGTACCCTTCCAGCAAGGTCTCTCCATTTCTGTGCGTACTCTTTGAAGCCTTCGCCTGCACCTATAGACATTCCCTGAAGCTGAGTGCGTGTGGGAGCAAGGTCGGCATTGTACTGGTAATGCTTGTAGAAAGCAGTGGCTAAGTCTTCCCAGGTACGGACGTTGGCTCCATTCAATTGATAAAACCACTCGAGCTGAGTCCCTGAAAGACTCTCTTGGAAAAAGTGGATCCATAAGTTTTTGTCAGCTGTATAAGGTTGGATCCTCCTTGTATATGCCCTGAGATGCAACTTAGGACAGGATGCCCCATCGTACTTTGCAAAGGCAGGTGCCTTAAACTTGTGCGGGATCACTACCCCAGAAGACAGACCTAGATCCTCAAAGTCCAGGCCAGGCACTTTTTGTATCTCTATAGCACTGAGCCGGTCTTCCAACTGTTTGTACTTATCCTCAGCCGGAGGGTATTGTTCGTCGTTGAAATCTGTCTCGTTGTCGGAGACCACTGGACTAGGCACCTCTCTCTCATGGTGACTGCTTTCCCTCACCGATGGAGTTGTCCTCTCAGTTTCGACTTGCGGTGTATTCCCAGATCTGCGTCTAGGGCTGAACAAGACAGTCCTCTTCTTCTTCTTTTCCTTCTTCAAGAGCAGAGCCTTCAGATCTTGCTGCCCCTGGGTCAAGTTCATGATTAGCCCTTGGAATTGGGCATTCTGAGCCTGGAGGGCCTTGATAGACTGCTCAGCTGATGATTCAGGATTCATGACGAGACTGCTGAAATAAACAGCGAAGAAGGTAAGTAACCTGCAGAAAAAAGGGTACCTGTTATGCAATGAGATGTATGGCATGCATGCCATGATTTCAAGGATCTCGCGGGGTAAACAGAGAAACTTGTTAGAGTTGAAAACCGGTAACTTGATTGAAGAAACTTCTTGTTGTAGAAAATCCTTCCTCAAGGGTCAAAGGCTCACCATATCCAGTGGGTCATAGCCCCTGACACCCTTGGCTAGAGGAAAATAAATCCTCTTTGCCCCTGGCTAGATGTTTGATTTATCATGACCTGCATCACAAGCCCTTGAGATCCTTAAAATGGGTTAGGATGTATGCAATGGTATGATGTCATGCTATGCATGGGGTCGTGTAGGTAACCCTGTTATGAGTCCCAATTAAGGACTATAAACCGAAACCTGCAAGAAACTTGATAAACTTGTTATGAGTCCTGATTAAGGACTATAAACAGGACCTGCAAGTGGTTAGTACACCCTGTTATAAGTCCCAATTAAGGACTATGAACAAAACCTGCAAGACATCAAGGGTCAGATAACAAACATGCAAGTAGTCGAGTACGAAGGCACGCAAGTCACACAAAAGAGCCCCTAGAGTTTAGGCCAGCATGAGGTCTAGGTATTACCCTCTTTCAGTTTGTTGGTTCATACCTGTCCTATCAAAGTAACCGGGTTCTTAGAGGATCCCAATATCATTGACTACCCTCAATCGGTCATAACTCCAGCATCGCAATCTTTTCTTGCGGCCAGAACCATCACGAGAGTTTAGCCTCAATGGGCGTAGCATACTGCTACTGTTTCTATTGGCCAAGTTGGGTCATTTAAGGTTCTAAGGTCTGTTGGTGCTTGATGACTCATTGGAAGACCCATATTCTCCCCGTTTCAACACGAGGGATATCGGTACAGACCAAGGCGCCACACCAACGTAGCCACTGCTTCACCCATGTCGGTATACGCCGGACAGGTCCCTCACAGCTTATGCTACCTAAACAGGGTATCCCCAGATCCGGGTTAGGATCTATGTGACTCCCATGCAACCCACAAATAGTAAAGCGAGCAAAGAAGACAATTGAAAACACAGTGATCTTAATCCTAAGGTACACCTCACTTTAAGTTAATTCCCCAGCAGAGTCGCCAGTTCTGTGATCGGTGGATCTGGAATTGACTGTTTAAAGCTGGTTCGCGAAATGTCGCGGAAGCAAGAGTCGCCACCGTCTTTTATTTTCTCCAAATGGAAAGGACAAAAGCACAGAAAAATTCCTTATAGAGATTGCTCTCGGTTCGGGAGGTAGGTTATAGAAAGGGAAGGTGTTAGCACCCTTTCTATCCATGGTTATCCATGGGCTCTTAGATACTTGCTCAATGTGTTTTCAAAATTGCTTGTTTGCTTTTCAATGTGGGTTTTAAAAAGTTTCTTTGAAAAATTTCAGTTCGACTCGTACGTCAGAGTGTTTGAAAAATTTGCTTTGAAAGTTTTTGAAAAGTGTCAGTGTGAAAAGTCTTTTGGAGTTTGTTTTGAGATTAGAGCAAGTATCCTTGAGAACCTACCTACCCTAAGGAATTCGTCTGTGTAGATGTCCTTAAAAGTAGTGCCATCCCACCATTGAGAGGTAGGTAGCACCACCGTTGGAGGTGTTCGGGTCAATTCGAGTTTTAGGGACGTGGTGATCACCAGAGCAATGGGAAGACACCTTAGAAGCTACCCTCATGCCAGGTTCCCGGATCATGAGGACTTACTAAGACGTCCTCTACTCGACGATCACCTTTCGAAAGGCAACAGTGAGGCGTACCCTAGGGGTGGTGTGTGCGAATTGTGTGTCATGTTTCAGTTATTTGTCTTGTCATGTTTATTTGTGTTCTACGCTTGATTTTAATTAGGGCCATTCATTCTTGCATGCATATTTAACAGTTATAAAGTTTGCGGGAAATAAATCTAAGGCTATTACAAAGGCGCGGGTCCACATCGCCAAAATTAAACCGGACCCGATTTAGCGGAAAATAAATAAAGCGATAAATAAAAGTGCGAGAAAGTTAAATTACAATGCTTTGGGAGAGATACAAAATTATAATAAATGACATAAAATAAATGCGCAAATTAAATAATTAAAAACAATGGGCGTTGGACCCTTTTTGCAAAAAGATTAACTTTAATAAGGAATTAAAATAATAAATGAAAAATTAAATGTTTTGGGTATTTTTTGTGTTTTTTAAGATTTAAAAGAAAAAGAAAAATTAATTAAAATTAAAATGAAATGCTAAACCCTAATTCTAATGTTTTTTAAGTTTATTGTGAAAATATTGAAATTTGACCTAATTTAAATCTAATTTATTTATGTACAAATTTAATTATAAAATATAAATAAATAAATAATTATTACTGTGAAAAAAAGGGCAAAATATGAAAAGGAATCAAAATTGCTAATTAACCTAATTCTATATTTTTTGGATTTTAGTTATTAAAAGGAATTTAAAGTTAAAAACCTAATTAAACTAAATATTTACATGTAATTTATTTATGGAGATAATAAAATAAAAATTATATTTTTTGCCTTTTTCTGATTTTATGATATTTTTTCATATTTTTGTAAAAATAATTAATTAATTAAACAAATAAGAAAAATGAATAACATAGCAATTGAGAAAATAAAATATAAAAAAGAAAAGCAAACCAGGGGGGGGTAGCCCCAAATTGGAGGTGTTGATCCAAAGGTTCTGGCCCATTAAAGCTTTGATTCATTGACTTTGCCAGTTTGCATGCTAGCGCGTTGACTTGGATTCATGGTACACCCTGACTCTGAGCCCTTTGATGGATCTCCTAGGACGCGTGGGCGCTGATCCCTGAGCGTGCATGATGATCCTTAGCGTGAGTGCTACATAGGAGTGGTTAGTGAAAAATAGCATGGAAATTGCACAGACCTGGGACTTGAACCCAGGTCTTGGAGGTTGTATGCATCACGTGTTGCCAACTGAGCCAATTAATTTCAATTAATATATTATGGTTAATAAATAACAAAAAATCAAAACCAACGCGTAGTGGAGGGAACGCGCGAAATTTCAAATGAACGTATCACTGGCTGCCACGACTTCTTCTTCCTCGCGTACCTGAAAAATAAAACACAATAGCAACGGTTTTAACGCGTTGCTTTAAGCATGCTATGGGAAAATAGCGAATAGGGCTATGGTGGTCATAAATTCATCGCGAATAGTGCTTTTTCTTCGTCTTGATGAGCTGATTTGAATGGTCATACTTTCATGGGCTAATTTTTCCTTATCGCTAAAGCCCCAATTTTGAATCCCTGTAACCCTAGAATCTCAAACATGGCATAATCTCGTATGGTTAATAAAAACGCAATTAAAGGTAATGGTTAGCTTGGAAACTCCAATATGAACAAGAATTCATCAATCAAAATGCAAAAAGATGTATGATTTGAGATATGCGATTTCAAAAGTTTCGAGGTACAGTCTGAGTTCTTGATACCGATTCAGGGCGTTTTGGTGGTTGATATTGATTGGAATTTGATCAGGAGTTCACAAGGAAGCCTTTGGAATGAGCATTAGGGTTGGAATCGACCTCTAACCTTGAAATCAGTTTTGTGCTTTTATGGAAAATTTTCAATGTGCAATAGCTTTTTTGGGCGCAGCTTGGAGTGTCATTCTTTTAGGGTTGTGATTCTGATCATATAGTGAAGCTTTTAGGTCAATAAAATTGAACAAAATCTCATGAATTCAATGTTTTGCATATTTGATTTTGTAAGATCTTTTTGAAATCTTTTCCATGTGCAATTTGTGTCAATCATGCTTCAATCACACCAAAACTTTCCATAATCAAACAAGCACGAAATATTGAGAGTAGAATGTGCACAAAAAGATTTTTTTAGGTCAAATTTATATTTTCTACATATTTAAATGATTTAAATGAATTAATATTAATATAAATTCAAATAAATAATTAAAAATTGAGAAAATACTCCCCCTTGGGCTTAATGGTCGTGCATAGGCTTGGCATTAAGAAACTTGGAAGAAAAATGGGCCCATTAGCATTTTTGGATCATTTGAACCATTGTTGACTTTTCAAAATTCCCAAAAATTTCCCAACTTCCACAAGGCATAACTTGCTCAATTTTTAAGCTTTTCACATGCTCTTGGACATTTTGGAAAGGTCTTTGAGTCCTCTAATCAATGCCTTTGGTCCCATGTCATTTTGATTTACCAATCTCAAGTTATGGCCTTTGACTTAAAGTCCCTTTTTGTTGACTTTTGAAAATGACCTATAATGTTGAAATTGATAACTTTTTGTGAGAGCATTTCTTGGACTTGGAATATGAAGATGAGTTGTAGGAAATGTCTTTCTCTTCAAAATGAGCTTTGGATGGAATTTTTCTGATAATCCATGTGAAAGTTATGCCCTGGTCAATTTCAGTTGACTTTTTCAACTGTCCAAATATAGCAACTTTTGCATCTTTGATGATTTCTGAGCCAAATTTTGAGAATCATGATCAAGCATTGATCAAATGATGTTTGTGGCTTCAAAATGATATGTTGACCAAAAATTTGAACTTTTGACTGCCAAATGACCATTTTGCCCCTACAGTTGACTGTAGTGCATTTTAGGGTTTTGACTGTGCAATTTTGAGCTGAATGCCTTGAAACTTGATATGAGGATGTTTGACCATTTTTGTAAGCATATGAGACTTGATTGGGTCCTTGAAAACTTTCAATTCTTGATCAGAACACAAACCCTAGTTTTGACTGTATAGGAGACAGTTGAACTGCACAACCCTTGGGGAATTTTGTGACTTGGCTTGGCAATTTCTTGATGAATATGGGAGGGCAAATTTTGGGGTGCAACAGTCCGGAAGGTACCGGGTCTGGATTTTGAAGAGCTGGGTTTGGTCTCTTGGGTTGTCATCCCACAAAAGTTCAAGGTTCCAGTGTTTGCCAAATATGATGGGGTTTCATGTCCCAAAATGCACCTCCGATCTTATGTGAGGAAGATCCAGCCTCACACTGCTGACAAAGACTTATGGGTCCATTTCTTTCAGGATAGTCTGTCTAGAACTCAACTAGAATGGTTCTACCAGCTGGAAGGGGACAGCATTCATAATTGGGAAGACCTGGTTGCTTCTTTCTACAAGCAGTATCAGTACAATGAAGACCTTGCTCCCACCCGTACTCAACTCCAAAGTATGGCTATGGATTCGAGCGAGGGCTTTAAAGACTATGCTCAAAAGTGGAGGGACTTAGCAGGAAGAGTCCAACCCCCCTGTCCGATAGGGAGCTAGTGGATATGTTTCTGGGTACCATGTCTGGTCCATTTTTCAATAATCTAATTGGAAGTTCCTCAGTCGGCTTTACCGAATTGATTTTGACTGGAGAAAGGGTGGAAGCTGGAATTATGAGTGGTAAGATCCAAAAGGATGCATCCTCCAGTGCCGTAAGGAATCCATTTGCTGGGAAGAAAGAGGTTAGTGTTGCGTGCCATCAAAGAAATCAGGACATAACTGAATGTCATTCAGCGGTAGGGGCTGTCATGATCTCTAAGCCTGCACATAATCAATAAAGGAATAATCAACCGAGAACAGAAAGACTGGTAAGACAGTTTACTCGGATAAATATGACTTTATCCCAAGTTTTGCCTCATTTGTTGAAATCTAATCTGGTAACCTTGCGGGAAGCTCCGAAGAATCCCAACACCGCCTCTCCTCGCTACAACCCTAATGCTCATTGTGCTTACCATTCAGAAAGTCCAGGTGTGATCGGTGGAAATAGAACTGACTGTTTTTTAAGCTGGTTCGCGAAATGTCGCGGTAAGCAAGAGTCGCCATCGTCTTTTATGTTCTCGAACAAGGAAAGGACAAAAGCACAGCAAAATTCCTTTTCGAGAATGTTTCTCGGTTCGGGAGGTAGATTTATAGAAAGGGAAGGTGTTAGCACCCTTTCTATGTGTGGTTATCCACGGGCTCTTAGGTACTTGCTCTTATGTTTTCAAAAATTGTTTGCTTTTCAAGTGTGTGTGGGTTTTGAAAAAGTTTTGTTTGAAAAATTTCTAAGTAACTCTTGTATCAGTCCTCAAGAGTGTATGAAAAATTTGTTTGAAAACTTTTAGAAAGTGTGAGGTGTGAAAAGTATTTTTGTTTTGTTTTTGAAAAGAGCAAGTGCCCATGAGTCATCTACCTACCCTAAGGAATTAAGCTGTGTAAGAGTCCTTTAGATAGTGCTATCCCACCATTGAGAGGTAGGTAGCACCATCGTTGGAGGTTTTCGGGTCAATTCGATTATCGGGACAGTGTGGTCACCGAAGCAACGGTAGGACACCTTAGAAGTAACCCTAATGTCCTAGATCCTTTTTTATCCGAGGCAACCGTTTCGAGGCAACTGGATCTTTAGACAAAGGGTGACCTCTAAGACGTCCTATACTTGATGACCACGTTTCGAGGCAACGAGTGAAGCATACCCTAGGAGTGGCATGTGCTTTGTGTGTTGTTTCTCAGTTAATTGCCTTTGTACATGTTATTTGTGAGCTACAGGTTGGTTTTATTTACATACATTCTTTCATGCATTGTTAACAGTTAGGGGTGCGGAAAATTAAAGTGCGGGAATGTAAAGCTACGCTATTACAAGGCGCAGGTCTATACATCTCCAAAAAAACAAAGACCCGTTTTGTAAAATAAATTGCGAGAAAATTAAAGAAAGCAATAAAATCCTAATTACTATTACATCCTCTGTACAGATACAAAAATATAATCAAAAGAAATGAAAATGCGCGAATGGACATTTAATCGGGAATGCCTTAAGGGTTTTGACCCTTTTAATAAAAAGAAATGAATTTTTTTGTCTTTTTTTGTGATTAAATGAAATTAAAACTAATAACTAATCTAATTAATTAATTAATTAAAAAAAATAAAAGTTTTTTTTTGTATTTTTATGTTTTTAATGAAATAAAATAAAAGGAAATAAAATTAAAAGTTAATAAAACCTAATTCTAAATTTATTTTAGTTATTAAGAAAAAAAAGTTAAAGTTGCCTAATTAAAATTAATTCAATTTATTAGTATTTTTTTACAAAAATAAAATGAAATTAATAATAATAATAATATTAGTTCTTTTTTTTTATTTTTTTTATAGAAAATAAATTAATTATGTTAATAGTTAATAAAAGGGAAAAAATAAAATAAGACAAACAAAATATAAAAATGACAAAAATAAAATTGCAAACCCAAGGGGGGTTTTGGGTCTTTTTTGGAGGTTTATTGTTGAATTTCTGGCCCATTTGCACAAAACCCGTTGACTTTCTGGATTGCCAAGAATGCTTGTTGACTGAGAGCATGGTGCTCCTCACCTCTTGGCCCTTGGATGGACGCTTGGGACACTTGGCATGCTGAATGCTTGAGGGCACACGGTGGAACATGCTAGCAAACCTGCACACAATTACATGAAGCAAAATATTATGGAAATTATGGGGGACCTGGGAATACTTACAGGGCTTGATAATGGATCTTAGGACGTGGCAAGGGTTGCTTTAGCTTTAGGGTATGGCAAAGAAGAGAGTCACGTTCTCCTTTTGGCCTGATAATGCTTGCAAAACTCCTTTTGATCTCACACTTTTTTTTGACAAATTTTGAACTTTGCTCTGGCCGTTTGTGCACTTTTTTTCGTTTTTGAATAAGGCTTGCAAGGCTTGTATATATAGTAATGAGTGAGAATTAGTCACTATTATGAGCTCTTAACCATTGCAATTAAACTTTGGATTTCTCCATAACCACCATTAAAGCAATTTGCCAATTTTGTTCAAATTTGAATTTTATGCTTAAAATGGACCTTACACGAATTTGGTAGGTGCATTATGCTTCATCAAGGTCATTCAAACCACAAGATATCATTGAATTAATTTTTAGGATTTTTATTTGAATTTTATGGATTTAAAATGAATTAAATTAATAAAATTAAATAAAAAATAGAAAAATTAATGTTTAATATTGAAATTAATCATGGGACACGTGGGTGGCATGAAAAGGCTGAACCAAGTGGAAAAAAGTGGGCCCTTTTGTCAAAAATTGAAGTTTCAAGGATAGTTGACTTTGACCATTTCACAAAAATTTCCCAACTTCTCCAATGCATATCTTGCTCAATTTTGATCATATGAACATGTTCTTGGACATTTTGGAAAGGTCTTGAAGTCCTCTAACCAATGCATTTGGTCCCATGTCATTTTGATTTACCAATGTCAAGTTATGGTCTTTGACTTAAAGTGCCTTTTTGTTGACTTTTGAAAATGACCTATAATGTTGAAATTGATAACTTTTTGTGAGAGCATTTCTTGGACTTGGAATGTGAAGATGAGTTGTAGGAAATGTCATCCCCTTCAAAATGAGCATTGGATGAGATTTTTCTGATGAACCTTGAAAAAGTTATGCCTTGGTCAAGTTACAGTTGACTTTTCAACTGTCCAAAAATAGAAACTTTTGACACCTTGATGATTTTTGAGCCATTCTTGTGAAATCATGGTCAAGATTTGACCAAATGATGATTGTGGCTTCAAAATAAGATGTTGACCAAAAATTTTGACTTTTGACTGCCAAATGACCATTTTGCCCCTACAGTTAATTGTGAAGCAATTAGGGTTTTTGACTGTGTAACTTGACCTTGTGAGCCTTGAAACTTGACATGGAGATGCTTGACAATGTACATGGGCATATGGGACTTGATTGAGCCCTTGAAAACCTCAACTTCCTTGAAGGAACCAAAACCCTAATTTGACTGGCTTAGGAGGATGGTTGACTATGTAGCCCTGGAGTAGTCTTGAGCAAATTGAGATGATGCTTGTCAAAACTTTGAAGAATATGGGAGGGAAAATTTTGGGGTACAACACCAGGCCATGATACCAATGACTGTTGGGCTTTGAAAAACAAGGTGTAAGAACTTCTCGAGGCGAAGAAAATTGAATTTGACGCCCTTGAGACCCCCAATGTTATCACTGCTCCTATGCCCAAGCACGACCGTGGTGTTAACGCTGTTGAAGAGGATGGGTTCGTTACTTCTGCTAAGGAACTTATTACCCTTCTCTTGACCGTCAAGTGGAACATATTGAAAGCCGGTTTATTTTCCGGCTGTGGCGAAGCTTGCCACTCATGTTTATCTCTATCGGCTGGTTGTCATTTGTTAAGGGCAGGTGTTCACCGCCTGATGGATGATAGAGAGATTTTGTTTGAAAATACTCCCGTTCCAACTATTTCCTGCAAGGATGTTTCAATAATAACCATTTCCGCCAATCCTCCTAGGGTCTCCACCAAAAGACCCGTTAGGATTACATCTGCTCTGAAGTTTGTTAGAACATAGTTTGATTCTACAACCCTTGATTAGAGTTTTGATGATAACAAAATACAAAGAATAAATAAATTCAAAGATATATATATATATATATATATATATATATATATATATATATATATATATATATAAAACAAATATACTTCTTAAAATTATGTTTTGTATATACAGAAGTTCTGATGGAATCAGCATTAAAAGATTAGTAATATGTGCTACACGCTAAAGCTACCAGATTATACGCTGAAGCTTGATGACCAGAATCTGCGCATAAACAAATACACTGACTCTGATCAAAGATCTTTACCAAGTCATCAACACTCTGAAGCGTTATCATAAGTTAAAGAAAAGAAGACTCTGAAGCGTTATTAATTATTCAAGACAGAATTAAATGCTAACGGCTCTCTTCAGACAAGATCTTCTTCAAAAGGAAAGTGCGTTATTGTCATTAAACTGGCTTTATGGACAATGTATCTTTGCCTTGCCTATATAAACAAGTCTGCTTAAGAAAAGACACGCATGCACTCACATAATTTGCCAAGCCTTCAAAACCACGCTTATTCAAACGCTTTAGTAAATTCAGTTTATTCCAAGCTTAAGTTGTGTAATTATCACAGTTGTGATATATTGTTTTGTTAGAAAACGTTAACACATCCTTGTTCAATTATTTGTAAAAGATTTCCTTGAGATAAACCAGTTTGTGGTTATACTCAACAAGACTTTAACTGTTGTTAAAGTAGCTGTTGTAATTCTTTGAGAATAGTGGATTAAGACCTCGTTGGAGAGAAGCGAAATCACCTTGACGGGTGGACTGGAGTAGTTTGAGATCAAACGAACCAGGATAAAAGTACTATGTCTTAAAGCTGTTTATTATTTAATCCGAGTTTTTTTCAATTCAACCCCCCCTTCTTGTGTTTTTCACATCTTCAAAGTTGGTTCCTCTGATTATCACCATTCCAGGGCCAATCCCACACTCCTCGGACAAAACTGTTCCCTGGAACTATGGGGGTGACGTCTACTACCACGATATCAAGCAAGACCCGCTGGCTGTTGAAGACTAGGTTTCTGAAAATGCTGATCCCGACATTGGCAACATTGTTGGAACCAACAAAATAACAAGAAGTGGAAGAATGTTCTCCCCTGAGATTTCTCCTCCAAAAGCTATTACTGGTCCTGTGATCATTCCTACTGTTGTTCTTGTTGATACTACTACTGCAATTCTAATAATTACCCCTGTTAACACCCCTATCACCGATTCGGACGAGACTCAGGGCAAAGACATATTGATTGAGCCTGTCCAGACGAAGGCGCATTCAATATCTATCCTAGAGGCTTCCAAGAAAGAGATGGAAGAAATTTTGAAGATTATAAAGAAGAGAGACTACAATGTGGTCGCGCAGCTAGGGCAGACCCCTTCAAAGATTTCTATGCTAGCCTGACTGTTGTGCTCCGAAGCTCATGCAAATTCTTTGGTGAAGTTCCTTAAGACTGCCAATGTGCCACAAGAAACCTCTGCTGACCAATTCGAAGATTGTGAGGCTAGTTTGATGGCTAACAACGGTTTGGGTTTCTCTGATGCTGATCTGACACCCAGAGGGAGAAAACACAATAATGCACTACATGTTTCCGTCGAATGCAGGGGTACTACTTTGGCCCATGTCTTGGTAGATACTGGTTCATCATTGAACGTGCTGCCCAAGAAGGATCTGGATAGACTAGACTGTGAAGGTTTGACCTTGAAGCCCAGCAACATAGTAGTGAGAGCTTTAGAAGGTTTGAAGAAAATGGTGCACAGGGAGGTGGACATCCTCATCAAAGTTGGTTCTCAAAGTTGTCTCTTTGGACGAGTTGTCTTCATGGACGGGTTGTCTTCAATGACGAGTTATCTTCAATGACGAGTTGTCTTAAATGACGAGTTGTCTTCAATGACGAGTTGTCTTCAATGACGAGTTGTCTTAAATGATGAGTTGTCTTAAATGACGAGTTGTCTTAAATGACGAGTTGTCTTCAATGACGAGTTGTCTTCAATCACGAGTCGTCTTCAATGACAAGTTGTCTTCAATAACGAGTTGTCTTCAATGACGAGTTGTCTTAAATAACGAGTTGTCTTCAATGACGAGTTGTCTTAAATGACGAGTTGTCTTCAATGACGAGTTGTCTTCAATGACGAGTTGTCTTAAATGACGAGTTGTCTTCAATGACGAGTTGTCTTCAATAACGAGTTGTCTTCAATGACGAGTTGTCTTCAATGACGAGTTGTCTTAAATGACGAGTTGTCTTAAATGATGAGTTGTCTTCAATGACGAGTTGTCTTCAATGACGAGTTGTCTTAAATGACGAGTTGTCTTCAACGACGAGTGATCTTCAATGATGAGTCGTCTTCAATGACGAGTTGTCTTCAATGACGAGTTGTCTTCAATGACAAGTTGTCTTCAATGACGAGTTGTCTTCAATGACGAGTTGTCTTCAATGACGGGATGTCTTCAATGACGGGATGTCTTCAATGACGGGTGTCTGTACTGACGGGATGTCTTCAATGACGGGATGTCTTCAATGACGGGTGTCTATACTGACGGGTTGTCTTCAATGACGAGTTGTCTTAAATGACGAGTTGTCTATAATGACGGGTGTCTATAACGACCGGTTGTCTTCTTTGACTTTAGGAAGTAATTTAACTGGACCTGTCTTCTTTGACTGGATGAGCATCAGAAAAACCTTTGGGATTTAACTGGACTTGTCTTCTTTGACTGGATTTGTCTTCTTTGACTGGATTTGTCTTTTTTGACTGGATTGGTCTCTTTTGACTGTATTTGTCTACTTTGACATAGCTGATTATTTAACTGTATCCTTCCTGAAAGGTAAAGGTAAGTCGTATGCAATGCATGATATGGATCAAGCAATGATGTTCTTGACATAAATGAGATTGTATGACATGATGTGCATATGCATGATGTGATGTTTATGAATGTATCTTAGTCTGGGAAAGTAAATCCTTGACGCATGCCGGGAAGTTGAATCCTGGGCTGATGTTGAAGAACAAAGTTCTTCGTTTCCGCTGGGGATGATGATTACAAGAATAAACCGGTAGGAGAAGACGACTCCGTTGGGGAATAAACTCGTTGAAGAGATTACTCTGCGGGGAATTACTCTGTGGGAAGAGATACTTCGCTGAGATTTGGTGATAACTTCGCTGGGGATTCCATTGAGAAGTTATGTTGAGGAATTTGATGAACTCCGCTGGGGATAGGAAGAACTTCGTCGAGGACGATCTTTCCATGGTAATTAGCTGAGGATAACCCAGTTATAGGCTCTGGTGGAGAATGAGCTTTGAATAAAGCCGGGGAGATGCTTTTGTGCTCTGCAGGGGATTAGCTTCCAGAATCTACTGGGGATAAGCTTCCAGAATCTACTGGGGAGATTGATTCAACTTTCCTGGGGAGAATTTTGGACCGTACTGGGGAATGGCCCCACTGGATGTCTGTATTCCGCCGAGGAACAATCTTATATTAAGAATGCCTGGGATGCTTGCTGAGGAATAATCTGTATACTCCGCTGGGAAATATTGAGATTTTCTGGAGATACCCAACTTCCTTAAGGATGACTGTAGGCTAACTCTGCTTGGGGAGAGTGTTGCTGACTTGCTGGAGATGTTGTGCCTTTTCAGGGTTGATGAGAGACCAACTCTGCTCGGGGGAGAGTATTGCTGAACCTTGTCTTACTTAACGGGGAGTGAAGGTATCCTGGTTACGTTCTTCAGCCGAACCTACCTTGGTACCTTGGTGGGCAGAGCAACTAGATCGCTTAGACAACTCATTACTGCCCCTGTTTCTGTGGGAGAAGATACCTGTGGAGGCGCTTGATGACTGCCGGTTGACAAATCTTCTTCCGGTAGGCAAGTGACGAGATGACGGAACATAGTCGTGCGCTTTTGATCCCTAACTTTTGCCTGGACCGCCCTTTCGGGTTTTCAGTCCACCGGGATACCCATTTTTGCCCAAGCCGCCTTTTCAGGTTTTCGACTTGCCGGGTGTACAAATTTTTTCCATTTCATCCCTTATTTTTGCCTAGGTGTGTCAACCTAGTGGGTCTTTGCTTATGCGTAGTGTTTTTTTTGACTATGTCCGTGCTCTCAGGATGCCGGGAGTTGTCACTGTCAGAAGTGCAGTGTTACCATGCCACCCGAAGATCTTTGTTTGATCGTCCAATGCCCCAAGTGATCCAGACGGAGATTTGCCCCTAGCTGGTTGGCCTTTTGAGAGATTCTCAGAATCTTGACTTAACTGCCCCAGATGATGGATAATGATCACGCCCTGCCCCTTGGTTGGGAGTGCTTTTGTTCACTAGATATTCTTCGTGCGAATTTCTCTGCTGTTGAACAAATAGTCATATGCAAACAATATTATTTTAAGAATGCAAAGCGTATGTCTGTCTCGAAGTTTTTTTGCAAATGTATTTTTCAGTAAAAACAAGTGAATTTTGTAAACTGTGATGTCAACTCGTTATTTTACCGCAAGCCTTAAGGAGTCAGGATACCTTTCGTAGCAGTATGCTTTCGAACTAACCCATGCTTCAGCTAGGACTTTTAAGGGTTGTAACGTGGCTTGGTTCACGGTTTAAGAAACAAAGGAAAAGGCTCAAATTATATTTGTACCCACCCGCTCTTCGTGATGTTCTTCAAACCTAAACTCAGTTGATCGTGCGTTAGACCTTGTTTGAGTCTTTGCTCGGATATTCCTGTGATGGTTCGGATATTGACAATTTATTGGGAATAGGCAGTCATTCCTTTTTTGGTTGAGGGTTTGTAGGACCTCTTTCTTTTTTGATTTCGTTATCCCTGTTTTTTGCCTGAACTGTTTCTTTCATGATCACAGTCAGCGGGATGCCCCAATTTTGTAAGTCTTCTTCATAGGTTTTGACTTAATGGGCTTTTATTTTTGGGAGATAATGACTGCCCGTCCTTATGATTATTGGAACCATCACTGTCTTTTGTTTTGTAAGGACTTTTTTGGTGCCATTCGTTGGGCACTTGGATCAACTGAGAGAACTACCCTGCCCCAGGTTATGATTAAGGGTTTAATTTTTTTGTGAAAAGAAAACTCCTACTTCTTTGGCTCAACAAAGGGGGTAACGAGGGATTATCTTCCTTATAACTCCAGTGTTTAGGATTTGAAACAATTCCTGTACCTCATCAGCGGGGTCTGTTCAAAAGCATACGGTAAATTGTGGTATCGTTTTCGTCATCCTCCCTCAAGAGGCTTAGAATTTTTCAATCAAGAGTTGATCATCACAAAAATATGAAAACAGTTTGCGTATAGTGAATACGAAATAATTACTTCAAAACAGACATGTGTAATGCATTAATGAAATAACAACGTTTGACATGAATACAATGTTTGAACAATCAAAGAAAAAATACAACTTGAACATTCGAATGAACAAAAAATTTCTAATCCTAGCCACGTTTTGGCAAGGGAGCAGTGATCACATTGGGAGTCTCTGGAGAGTCGAACTGGACTTCCTTTGCGTCGATCAGATCCTGAACCTTGTTTCTCAAAGTCCAACAATCATCTGTAGCATGCCCCGGGCTGTCAGAATGATAAGCGCAGCGAACGTTGGGGTTATACCTTGAAGGTGTCCTGTTGGGATTCTTAGGAGGGTCCCTTAGAGTTACCAACTTGGTCTCCAGCAACTGTGGCAATATCTGATACAAGGTCATGCCGAGGGGAGTGAATTGCCTTTTAGGTCTCTCTTCCCTTTGTTGGTTGCGATGTTGAGGAGCACCGGCCGGTTTTGAAATAACCACCGCGTTGACAGCACTAGATTCTTTCTTGGATGGTCTCTTCTCAGTGTTCGAGGAGTCACCAGTTTATATCTTTCCAGACTTGATACCGGCTTCTATCCTTTCACCAGTCAAGATTAGGTCTGTAAACCCAGCAGAAGAATTTCCAATCAGATGGTTGAAGAATGGACTAGATAGGATCCCCAGGAACATATCCACAAGCTCACGGTCAGTCAACGGTGGCTGCACCCTGCCCGCCAGGTCTCTCCTCTTTTGCGCGTACTCCTTAAAACCTTCACCCGTCCCCTGTGACATACCCTGGAGTTGGGTACGCGTAGGAGCGAGGTCGGCATTATATTGATACTGCTTATAAAAAGCAGTTGCCAAGTCCTCCCAGTTACGAATACTGGTTCCATCCAGCTGATAGAACCATTCGAGCTGAGTCCCTGAAAGACTTTCCTGGAAGAAATGGATCCATAGGTTCTTGTCTGCCGTGTAAGGCTGGATCTTCCTTGCGTATGAACGGAGGTGCAACTTAGGACAGGAAGCCCCGTCGTATTTTGCAAAGGCAGGTGCTCTGAACTTGTGAGGGATCACCACCCCAGAAGATAAGCCTAGGTCTCCAAAGTCCAACCCGAGCACCTGTTGAATCTCCATGGCATTTAGACGGTCCTCTAGTTGCTTGTACCTGTCCTCAGCAGGAGGGTACTGTTCATCATTGAAATCTGTCTCGGTGTCAGAGACTACGGGACTAGGAACCCTTCCCTCTTGGTGACTGCCTTCCCCAACAGATGGAGTAGTCCGCTCAGCTTCATTCTGCAGTGTATTCCCAGATCTGCGTCTAGGGTTGAACAAAACAATCCTCTTCTTCTTTTTCTTGAAAAGCAGAGTCTTCAATTCCTGTTGTCCTTGGGCTAAGCTCATGACCAGCTCCTGGAACTGGGCGTTCTGGGCCTGGAGGGCCTTGATAGCTTGCTCGTTGGATGATTCAGGATTCATGATGACTGCTGAAATAAACAACGAAGAAGGTAAGTGTCCTGTCAAAAAGGGTACCTGTGATGCAATGTTATATATGCATGCAATGTTTTCAAGAATCTCGCGGGGTAAACAAGAAAATTGTTAGAATTTGAATTTTGTAGCTTGATGGAAGGAAATTCATGTTGTTGAGAGTCCTTCTTCAAGAGTCAAGGCTCACCATATCGAGTGGGTCATAGCCCCTGACTCAAGTCAATAACCTTAGCTAGAGGAAAATAAATCCCCTTTGCCCCTTGATAGACAGTTGGTTCATCATGACCTACATCACAAGCCCTTGAGATCCTTGAAATGGATTAGTTTTTATGCAAGATGCATGCAATGGTATGATGTTATGCTATGCATGGAGTGATGTAAGTAGGCCCTGTAATGAGTCCCAATTAAGGAGTGTAAACAAAACCTGCAAGGAACTCGTGTTGTTAGATAACAAGTGTGCAAGTAATTCAAGTATGAAGGCACACAAGTCATACAGAGCCCTTAGAGTTTAGGCCAGCATGAAGTTCAGGTACTACCCTCTTTCAGTTTCGTTGGTTAAGACCTGTCCTATCAAAAGTAACCGGATTCTAGAGGATCCCAATATCACTGACTACCCTCAATCGGTCATAACTCCAGCATCGCAATCTTTTCTTGCAGCCAGAACCATCGCGAGAGTTTAGCCTCAATGGGTGTAGCATACTGCTACTGTTCTATGGCCAAGTTGGGTCACATTAGGGTTCTAAGGTTGGTTGGTGCTTAATGACTCCTCAGAAGACCCATATTCTCCTCGTTGCAACACAAGGGATATCGGTACAGACCAAGGTGCCACACCAACGTAGCCACTGCTTCACCCGTGTCGGTCTACGCTGGACAGGTCCCTCACAGCTTATGCTACCTAAAAGGGGTATCCCCAGATCCGGGTTAGGATCTATGAAACTCTGATGCAAAGCCCACAAATATAAAGCAATCAAAGCAAAGCAATTGAAAACATAAGTATGATCTAATCCTAAGGTACACCTCACTTTTATAATCCCCAGCAGAGTCGCCAGTTCTGTGATCGGTGGAAATAGAACTGACTGTTTTTTAAGCTGGTTTGCGAAATGTCGCGGTAAGCAAGAGTCGCCACCGTCTTTTATGTTCTCCAACAAGGAAACGACAAAAGCACAACAAAATTCCTTTTCGAGAATGTTTCTCGGTTCGGGAGGTAGATTTATAGAAAGGGAAGGTGTTAGCACCCTTTCTATCCGTGGTTATCCACGGGCTCTTAGGTACTTGCTCTTATGTTTTCAAAAATTGTTTTCTTTTCAAGTGGGTGTGGGTTTTGAAAAAGTTTCGTTTGAAAAATTTCTAAGTAACTCTTGTATCAGTCCTCAAGAGTGTATGAAAAATTTGTTTGAAAACTTTTAGAAAGTGTGAGGTGTGAAAAGTATTTTTGTTTTGTTTTTGAAAAGAGCAAGTACCCATGAGTAATCTACCTACCCTAAGGAATTAAGCTGTGTAAGAGTCCTTTAGGTAGTGCTATCCCACCATTGAGAGGTAGGTAGCACCATCGTTGGAGGTGTTCGGGTCAATTCGATTATCGGGACAGTGTGGTCACCTGTGATCGGTGGATCTGGAACTGACTGTTTAAAGCTGGTTCGTGAAATGTCGCGGAAGCAAAATTCGCCACCATCTTTTATTTTCTCCAAATGGAAAGGACAAAAGCACAGAAAAATTCCTTATAGAGATTGCTCTCGGTTCGGGAGGTAGATTATAGAAAGGGAAGGTGTTAGCACCCTTTCTATCCATGGTTATCCATGGGCTCTTAGATACTTGTTCATTTGTGTTTTCAAAATGGTTTGTTTGCTTTTCAACTGTGGGTTTAAAAAAATTTTCTTTGAAAATTTCAGTTCGACTCTTGTATCAGTCCTCAAGAGTGTTTGAAAAGTTGCTTTCGAAAGCTTTTGAAAAGTGTCGGTGTGAAAAGTATTTTTGGTTTGTTTCTTGAAATTAGAGCAAGTATCTACGAGAATCTACCTACCCTAAGGAATTCGTCTGTGTAAATGTCCTTAAGGTAGTGCCATCCCACCATTGAGAGATAGGTAGCACCACCGTTGGAGGTGTTCGGGTCAATTCGAGAGTTCGGGACATGGTGATCACCGGAGCAATAGGAAGACACCTTAGAAGCTACCCTCATGCCATGTTCATGGACATGAGGACTTACTAAAACATCCTCTGCTCGTCGACCACCTTTCGAGGAGCAAGGCAACAGTGAGACGTACCCTAGGGGTGGTGTGTGATTTGTGTGTCATGTTCATTTATGTTTATCTTGTTCATGGATTGGTTATCTACGCGCTGCTTTTATTTTGACATTCATTCTTTCATGCAAGTTATTAACAGTTAAAAGATGCGGAATTAAAAATTCCTACGCTATTACAAAGGCGCGGGTCTACATCGCCAAATTAATCCAAGACCCGATTTGAAATAAAATAAAGTGCGAAAAATAAATATCCTAATTAATCTATTACATGGCTTTGGGAGAATTACACAAAAAAGGAAATAAAATAAGCGCGCGAATTAGAATTATGATTGGGTGCGAGGGCGTTGGACCCTTTTAAAGAAATTGAATTAAAATTAATAAATTAATTAAGTTTAAATGAGAAAAGGAAATTATTTTTGAGTTTTTTTGTATTTATGGAATTTTAATGAGAATTAATGGAATTAAAACCTAATTCTAAATTATTTTTAGTTTATTAAAAAAATATTTAAGTTTGTACCCTAATTTTAACCTAATTATTTACACGGCAATTTATTTACAAAATAAATAATTAATTACTAAATATGGTGAAAAGAAAAGAAAAAGGATAAAAATATTCAAAACCCTAATTCTACATTTTTTAGTTTATTAAGAAAAATATTAGAATTAAACCTAGAATTAAAAAACTAAATTAATTAATAAAGTTTATTTACAAAAAAACATTGAATAAAATATATTTTTATTTTTTGTCTTTCTGATTTTTTATTATTTTTTATGTTAAAGAAAACAGATTAATTTAAAGAATTAAATTAAAACTAAATAAAACAAATAAAATAGAAAAAATAAAAAGAATGAAAGAAAGCAAACCAATGGGGGGTGTTGACCCCAATTTGGAGGTTATGTTGCCAGCAATTAGGCCCAATGAATTAAGGCCTTTAGTTGACTTTTCAGTGCGCGTGTGGCACGTCTGACCTATGCACATGGTGGTCTCCAGATCAAGGCCATTGGATTGATGCTCTGAGACATGTGGCACGCTTGGATAGTGGATGTATGGTAGACTTCTGAAGGGAGCGCTACATGTAAACATGGAAAGAAAAATAATATGGAGAAAGGAGGGGACCTGGGAATCGAACCCAGGTCCCAATGCTTGTGTGACAACGCAGCTACCACTTGTGCCATTTGCTTTCTTTGTTATTGTGATGGAAAATAAATAATATATAAAACAAACCACGCTAATGATATTGATGCAAAAAGCACGCTGAAACTTGAATGGTCCAACCACAAGAGGAAAAGTCATCTTCTTCTCCACTCGTTCTGCATTTTTGCCTGAAAAACAAACTAGATAGCGGGGGTTTTAAACCCCCACAATCTGAAATACAAAAAATAGCGAATAGGAATTAAGCAAATATAAAAAGGGCGCGATAGATGTTTTAGATTCCTTGGAACGTCACGATTTCAATGGTACAAGTCTCATGGTCTGATTTTACCATATGCAAAAGTCCCCAATTTAGGAGCTTCGAAAACCTAGAAAGCTTCCATGGCGTTTTTTGATACAGGGCCTTATAACTCAATTAAGTTATGTCATTAGCTTCAGGAGATGCACATTAGTATAAATCAACATCAAAAACACATGAAAAATGCAGGGAATTCAAGATGCGATTATGAGTATTTTCATGAAAAGTGAGACATGGTTCTACCAGTTCTTTGCGTTAGAAGCAGTGGTTTTGATCCAGAAATGTTCCTTGAGGCCTTGGCAAGCTATTGGAATCCTTATTTCGCTTTGAATTGTCCTCTAATGTAGTTTTCAGTTTTGACTTTTTCACCAAAAATTGCAAAGTTTGTTCTTAGGTTTGGGCGCAGCTTCAAGGTTGTATGCACTAGGGTTATCATCTGCTTATGTATGTGAGGGATTTAGGTTTGCAAAACATGTCCAAAACCTTTGTAATCAATGCCTTTGAGATTTGATTTTCATGATATCTTTTTCCAATCTTTTTCATGTGAAGAACATGCCAATCATTGCCAATCACCTTGATTCTTTCCTTATTGAATAGTGCACGAAATCTTGAAGGTATTCCATGCACAAAAAGATTTGAAAAGTATGGATGAGTATTTTTCTTATAATTAATCATAATTAAATTAATTAAATTAATTAAAAATTCAATTAATTAAATAAAAATAGGAAAATAACTCCCCTTTGGGTCAATGGGTCGTGCATAGCTTTTGGATAATGATTCTTGGAAGAAAATGTGGCCCATTAGCACTTTTGAGGCATTTGAAGCAAAGTTGACTTTTCAAAATTCCCAAAAATTTCCCAACTTCCACAAGGCATATCTTGCTCAATTTGTAAGCTTTGATCATGTTATTGGACATTTTGGAAAGGTCTTGAAGTCCTATAACCAATGCCTTTGGTCCCATGTCATTTTGATTTACCAATCTCAAGTTATGGCCTTTGACTTAAAGTCCCTTTTTGTTGACTTTTGAAAATGACCTATAATGTTGAGATTGATAACTTTTTGTGAGAGCATTTTTTGGACTTGAAGTGTGAAGAGGAGTTGTAGGAAATGTCTTTCTCTTCAAAATGAGCTTTGGGTGGAATTTTTCTGATAAACCATGTGGAAGTTATGCCCTGGTCAAGTTACAGTTGACTTTTTCAATTGTCCAAATATGGAAACTTTTGCATCTTGAGACTTTTTGAGCCATGCCTTGAGAATCATGATCAACCATTGATCAAATGATGTTTGTGGCTTCAAAATTAGATGTTGACCAAAAATTTGAACTTTTGACTGTCAAATGACCATTTTGCCCCTGTAGTTGACTGTTGAGCAATTAAGGTTTTTGACTGTGCAATTTTGTGCTGTAAGTCTTGAAACTTGGCATGAGGATACTTGACAATGTTTATAGGCATGTGGGACTTGATTGGACCCTTGGAAACTTCAATTTCTTTGCCAGAACCAAAACCCTAGTTTTTGACTGTTAGGAGACCCTTGAACTGTGCAACCCTTGGGGAGATTTTGAAGCATGCTCTTTGCAAATCTTGAAGAATATGGGAGGGAAAATTTTGGGGTACAACATCACCAAAGCAACGGTAGGACACCTTAGAAGTAACCCTAATGTCCTAGATCCTTTTTTATCCGAGGCAACCGTTTCGAGGCAACTGGATCTTTAGACAAAGGGTGACCTCTAAGACGTCCTATACTTGATGACCACGTTTCGAGGCAACGAGTGAAGCGTACCCTAGGAGTGGCATGTGCTTTGTGTGTTGTTTTTCAGTTAATTGCCTTTGTACATGTTATTTGTGAGCTACGGGTTGGTTTTATTTACATACATTCTTTCATGCATTGTTAACAGTTAGGGGTGCGGAAAATTAAAGTGCGGGAATGTAAAGCTACGCTATTACAAGGCACGGGTCTATACATCACCAAAAAAACAAAGACCCGTTTTGTAAAATAAAGTGCGAGAAAATTAAAGAAAGCAATAAAATCCTAATTACTATTACATCCTCTGTACAGATACAAAAATATAATCAAAAGAAATGAAAATGCGCGAATGGACATTTAATCGGGAATGCCTTAAGGGTTTTGACCCTTTTAATAAAAAGAAATGAATTTTTTTTGTCTTTTTTTGTGATTAAATGAAATTAAAATTAATAACTAATCTAATTAATTAATTAATTAAAAAAAATAAAAGTTTTTTTTTGTATTTTTATGCTTTTAATGAAATAAAATAAAAGGAAATAAAATTAAAAGTTAATAAAACCTAATTCTAAATTTATTTTAGTTATTAAGAAAAAAAAGTTAAAGTTGCCTAATTAAAATTAATTCAATTTATTAGTATTTTTTTACAAAAATAAAATGAAATTAATAATAATAATAACATTAGTTCTTTTTTTTGATTTTTTTTTATAGAAAATAAATTAATTATGTTAATAGTTAATAAAAGGGAAAAAATAAAATAAGACAAACAAAATATAAAAATGACAAAAATAAAATTGCAAACCCAAGGGGGGTTTTGGGTCTTTTTTGGAGATTTATTGTTGAATTTCTGGCCCATTTGCACAAAGCCCGTTGACTTTCTGGATTGCCAAGAATGCTTGTTGACTGAGAGCATGGTGCTCCTCACCTCTTGGCCCTTGGATGGACGCTTGGGACACTTGGCATGCTGAATGCTTGAGGGCACACGGTGGAACATGCTAGCAAACCTGCACACAATTACATGAAGCAAAATATTATGGAAATTATGGGGGACCTGGGAATACTTACAGTGCTTGACAATGGACCTTAGTACGTGGCAAGGGTTGCTTTAGCTTCAGGGTATGGCAAAGAAGAGAGTCACATTCTCCTTTTGGCCTGATAATGCTTGCAAAACTCCTTTTGATCTCACACTTTTTTTTGACAAATTTTGAACTTTGCTCTGGCCGTTTGTGCACTTTTTTTCATTTTTGAATGAGGCTTGCAAGGCTTGTATATATAGTAATGAGTGAGAATCAGTCACTATTATGAGCTCTTAACCATTGCAATTAAACTTTGGATTTCTCCATAACCACCATTAAAGCAATTCGCCAATTTTGTTCAAATTTGAATTTTATGCTTAAAATGGACCTTACACGAATTTGGTAGGTGCATTATGCTTCATCAAGATCATTCAAACCACAAGATATCATTGAATTAATTTTTTTGATTTTTATTTGAATTTTATGTATTTAAAATGAATTAAATCAATAAAATTAAATAAAAAATAGAAACATTAATGTTTAATCTTGAAATTAATCATGGGACACGTGGGTGGCATGAAAAGGCTGAACCAAGTGGAAAAAAGTGGGCCCTTTTGTCAAAAATTGAAGTTTCAAGGATAGTTGACTTTGGCCATTTCACAAAAATTTCCCAACTTCTCCAATGCATATCTTGCTCAATTTTGATCATGTGAACATGTTCTTGGACATTTTGTAAAGTTCTTGAAGTCCTATAACTAATGCCTTTGGTACCATGTCATTTTGATTTACCAATCTCAAGTTATGGTCTTTGACTTAAAGTGCCTTTTTGTTGACTTTTGAAAATGACCTATAATGTTGAAATTGATAACTTTTTGTGAGAGCATTTCTTGGACTTGGAATGTGAAGATGAGTTGTAGGAAATGTCATCCCCTTCAAAATGAGCATTGGATGGGATTTTTCTGATGAACCATGAAAAAGTTATGCCTTGGTCAAGTTACAGTTGACTTTTCAACTATCCAAAAATAGAAACTTTTGACACCTTGATGATTTTTGAGCCATTCTTGTGAAATCATGGTCAAGATTTGACCAAATGATAATTGTGGCTTCAAAATAAGATGTTGACCAAATTTTTTGACTTTTGACTGCCAAATGACCATTTTGCCCCTACAGTTGATTGTGAAGCAATTAGGGTTTTTGACTGTGTAACTTGACCTTGTGAGCCTTGAAACTTGACATGGAGATGCTTGACAATGTACATGGGCATATGGGACTTGATTGAGCCCTTGAAAACCTCAACTTCCTTGAAGGAACCAAAACCCTAATTTGACTGGCTTAGGAGGATGGTTGACTATGTAGCCCTGGAGTAGTCTTGAGCAAATTGAGATGATGCTTGTCAAAACTTTGAAGAATATGGGAGGGGAAATTTTGGGGTACAACACCAGGCCATGATACCAATGACTGTTGGGCTTTGAAAAACAAGGTGTAAGAACTTCTCGAGGCGAAGAAAATTGAATTTGACGCCCTTGAGACCCCCAATGTTATCACTGCTCCTATGCCCAAGCACGACCGTGGTGTTAACGCTATTGAAGATGATGGGTTCGTTACTTCTGCTAAGGAACTTATTACCCTTCTCTTGACCGTCAAGTGGAACTTATTGAAAGCCGGTTTATTTCCCGGCTGTGGCGAAGCTTGCCACTCATGTTTATCTCTATCGGCTGGTTGTCATTTGTTAAGGGCAGGTGTTCACCGCCTGATGGATGATAGAGAGATTTTGTTTGAAAATACTCCCGTTCCAACTATTTCCTGCAAGGATGTTTCAATAATAACCATTTCCGCCAGTCCTCCTAGGGTCTCCACCAAAAGACCCGTTAGGATTACATCTGCTCTGAAGTTTGTTAGAACATAGTTTGATTCTACAACCCTTGATTAGAGTTTTGATGATAACAAAATACAAAGAATAAATAAATTCAAATATATATATATATATATATATATATATATATATATATATATATATATATAAAACAAATATACTTCTTAAAATTATGTTTTGTATATACAGAAGTTCTGATGGAATCAGCATTAGAAGATCAATAACCCGTTAGGATTACATCTGCTCTGAAGTTTGTTAGAACATAGTTTGATTCTACAACCCTTGATTAGAGTTTTGATGATAACAAAATACAAAGAATAAATAAATTCAAAGATATATATATATATATATATATATATATATATATATATATATATATATATATATATATATATATATATATATATATATATATATATATATATATATATATATATATATATAAAACAAATATACTTCTTAAAATTATGTTTTGTATATACAGAAGTTCTGATGGAATCAGCATTAGAAGATCAGTAATATGTGCTACACGCTAAAGCTACCAGATTATACGCTGAAGCTTGATGACCAGAATCTGCGCATAAAAAAATACACTCTGACTCTGATCAAATTCTTTACCAAGTCATCAACACTCTGAAGCGTTATCATAAGTTAAAGCAAAGAAGACTCTGAAGCGTTATTAATTATTCAAGACAGAATTAAATGCTAACGGCTCTCTTCAGACAAGATCTTCTTCAAAAGGAAAGTGCGTTATTGTCATTAAACTGGCTTTATGGACAATGTATCTTTGCCTTGCCTATATAAACAAGTCTGCTTAAGAAAAGACACGCATGCACTCACATAATTTGCCAAGCCTTCAAAACCACGCTTATTCAAACGCTTTAGCAAATTCAGTTTATTCCAAGCTTAAGTTGTGTAATTATCACAGTTGTGATATATCGTTTTGTTAGAAAATGTTAACACATCCTTGTTCAATTATTTGTAAAAGATTTCCTTGAGATAAACCAGTTTGTGGTTATACTCAACAAGACTTTAACTGTTGTTAAAGTAGCTGTTGTAATTCTTTGAGAATAGTGGATTAAGACCTCGTTGGAGAGAGGCGAAATCACCTTGACGGGTGGACTGGAGTAGTTTGAGATCAAACGAACCAGGATAAAAATACTGTGTCTTAAAGCTGTTTATTATTTAATCCGAGTTTTTTTTTAATTCAACCCCCCTTCTTGTGTTTTTCACATCTTCAAAGTTGGTTCCTCTGATTATCACCATTCCAGGGCCAATCCCACACTCCTTAGACAAACCTGTTCCCTGGAACTATGGGGGTGACGTCTACTACCACGGTATCAAGTAAGACCCGCTGGCTGTTGAAGACTAGGTTTCTGAAAATGCTGATCCCGACATTGGCAACATTGTTGGAACCAACAAAATAACAAGAAGTGGAAGAATGTTCTCCCCTGAGATTTCTCCTCCAAAAGCTATTACTGGTCCTGTGATCATTCCTACTGTTGTTCTTGTTGATACTACTACTGCAATTCCAATAATTACCCCTGTTAACACCCCTATCACCGAGTCGGACGAGACTCGGGGCAAAGACATATTGATTGAGCCTGTCCAGACGAAGGCGCATTCAATATCTATCCCAGAGGCTTCCAAGAAAGAGATGGAAGAAATTTTGAAGATTATAAAGAAGAGAGACTACAATGTGGTCACGCAGCTAGGGCAGACCCCTTCAAAGATTTCTATGCTAGCCTTACTGTTGTGCTCCGAAGCTCATGCAAATTCTTTGGTGAAGTTCCTTAAGACTGCCCATGTGCCACAAGAAACCTCTGCTGACCAATTCGAAGATTGTGAGGCTAGTTTGACGGCTAACAACGGTTTGGGTTTCTCTGATGCTGATCTGACACCCAGAGGGAGAAAACACAATAATGCACTACATGTTTCTGTCGAATGCAGGGGTACTACTTTGGCCCATGTCCTGGTAGATACTGGTTCATCATTGAACGTGCTGCCCAAGAAGGATCTGGATAGACTAGACTGTGAAGGTTTGACCTTGAAGCCCAGCGAGAGCTTTAGACGGTTTGAAGAAAATGGTGCACAGGGAGGTGGACATCCTCATCAAAGTTGGTTCTCAGACCTTTGACTCCACCTTCTACGTGATGGATATCAGACCATCTTATTCTTGTTTGTTGGGTCGCCATTGGATCCATGGGGCGGGAGCTGTCACATTTACTCTGCATCAGATGATGAAATACCCGGTAAGAGGAAAGATTATCACGGTACACGGCGAAGAAGAATACATGGTCAGACACCTGAACTCCTTCAGGCACGTGGAAATGGATGGCGAGTTCATAGGGACTCAGTGTTAAAACTTCAAAGAGATACCTCAGACTATGGCTGCAACTGAAACTGTCACCAATTTTCCAAAGATCACCAGACCTCCCTTGAAGATGGCTTCTCTCAAGGAGGCAAAAGAAGTTATTGAAGAAGGTGGGTCTACCATTTGGGGCCAACTCCCTGATATCCCATACAAGTCTGATAAGTTTGGTTTGGGTTTCTCTTTAGGGGCTCAAAGGGTTGTTCATCGTGCTCATGCATGAAGACCTCCCCTACGTATCAACAATCATGGGGTCAACGCTCTAGAAGACAGTGATGGTGACAATGACATGGATAGCTGGATCTTCCCTACTACCAACGGTGGACCCAGTAACTGGACGACAAAAGACTTTGTATCAATTACTTTTATTTAGAAGTAATTGTCTTTATTGTTTTTGGATATGTAATAAACAATATAAAATTTTTGGCCATGTGTCTCACCCGGGGGACAATGGTTCATTTGTGAGGATTATCATGTTTCATCTCATATGGCATTAGTAACGCATTGGACGTTTATGCATATAAATTTTGCGCTCTTTGTCTTTCTTTTCTGCTTTTTAGCTTTTCTATACAGCTATGCTCTTACACACACTCACATATCAACTGCAGATCCATATCTACTCTGGATCCCATTGATAACAGTTCTGCTATTGCCGATTATGACTTTGAAAATCTGATCAACCAAGCCGAGGGCGAAGGTGAGGTAGATTGTGAGGTACCCGAAGAACTTGCCAGACTGTTACAACAGGATGAAAGGGCTATACAGCCTCATGAAGAGCCAGTTGAGACAGTGAATTTGGGCACAAAAGAGAACATAAAAGAGGTCAAGATAGGTGCAAATTTGAAGCTTCGTGTCAAACAAGGTTTGATTCATATGTTGCATGATTATGTTAAGATCTTCGCCTGGTCATATGAAGACATTCCAGGACTAGACACGGATATTGTGGTTCATCGTCTACCAACTAAAGAAGATTTCTCTCCGGTAAAGCAGAAGGTCCATCGTATGCACCCTGAAATGTCAGATAAGATTAAAGCAGAGGTTATGAAACATTTCAACGCTAGGTTCTTAGCTGTCACCTCGTATCCCCAATGGGTTATTAACATGGTCCTGGTACCTAAAAAGGACGGCAAGGTACGAATGTGTATGGACTACCGATATTTGAACAAGGTAGGTCCCAAGGATGACTTTCCGCTTCCCCACATTGACGTTCTGGTTGACAACACCGTGCAACACAAGATCTTTTCCTTCATGGACGGTTTTTCTAGTTACAATCAGATCAAGATGGCACCTGAAGACATGGAGAAGACAACCTTCGTCACACAATGGGGCACTTTCTACTACAAAGTGATGACGTTTGGGTTGAAGAACACTGGGGAAACCTATCAGCGAGCCAATGTAGCTCTATTTAATGACATGATTCACCATGAGATAGAAGTCTATGTTGATGACATGATAGCCAGGTCTCAAATCGAGGAAGAACACCTTGATCATCTACAAAAGCTGTTCGATAGGTTGAATACATACAAGCTGAGGTTAAATCCGAACAAGTGCACCTTTGGGGTAAGGTCTGGTAAACTTCTAGGTTTCATTGTCAGTGACAAGGGAATTCAGGTAGACCCTACAAAGGTGAAGGCTATACAAGATATGTCGGCTCCTCGCACTGAGAAGGAGGTTAGAGGCTTCTTAGGACGCCCAAATTACATTTCTAGGTTCATTTCCCATTTAACTGCTACTTGTGAGCCAATCTTCAAACTCCTGAAGAAAGATCAAGTGGTAAAATGGAATGAAGAATGCCAGACCGCCTTCGATAGAATCAAGGAATACCTTCAAGAGCCTCCAATTCTGATGCCTCCGATTGAAGGGAGACCTTTGATAATGTACTTAACAGTGTTAGATAATTTAATGGGGTGTGTGTTGGGGCAGCATGACGAGTCCGGTCGAAAAGAGCATGCAATATACTACCTTAGCAAAAAGTTTACCGACTGTGAGACAAGATACTCACTGCTCGAGAAAACTTGTTGCGCTTTGGCATGGGCTTCTCACCGACTGAGACAGTATACGTTGACCCACACCACTTTGTTGATATCTAAGATGGATTCGATCAAGTACATCTTCGAGAAGCCCGCTCTCTCCGGAAGAATAGCAAGAAGGAAAATGATCTTGACCGAATATGATATCCAATACACGACCCAGAAAGCAATCAAGGGGAGTGTACTAGCTGATCATTTGGCTCATCAGGTTGTGGATGACTACCAATCCTTGAACTTTGAGTTCCCGGACGAGAATATTATGCTAGTGACTGACTGTGAAGAACCTGGACCGGATGAAGGACCTGAGGAGGGATCCCAATGGACCATGGTTTTTGATGGAGCCTCCAATGCACTCGACAACAACATCAGTGCTGTAATCATATCTTCTGAGGGCTGTCATACTCCTTTCATTGCCAGACTATGCTTCAACTATACCAACAATATGGCAGAGTATGAAGCATGCATCATGGGTCTAAAAGCTGCAATTGACCTGAGGATCAAGTCCTTGAATGTTTTCGGGGATTCAGCCTTGGTTATAAGTCAAATCAAAGGAGAGTGGGATACGAAGCACCCGAATCTCATCCCTTATAAAGAACATGTGCTGACATTGCTTCCACACTTTGAAGAGGTCACCTTTGAACATTTTCCACGAGAAGAGAATCAATTAGCGGACGCGCCAGCTACTATGTCGTCTATGTTCAAGGTCAAGTAGGACGACGAAGCTCCTTGGATCACCATTGAGAGGTTGGATGAACCGGCATACTGCTATGAGATTGACACTGAAGAAGTGAAAAACACAAGAAAGGGGGGTTGAATTGAAAACTTGAAATCAAATGCGCAATGACACAGTATTTTTATCCTGGTTCGTTTGATCTCAAACTACTCCAGTCCACCCATCAAGGTAATTTCGCCTCTCTCCAACGAGGTCTTAATTCACTAATCTCAAACAGATTACAATCACTACTTTAAAAACTGTCAAAGTCCTCTTGAGTACAACCACAATCCGGTTAATCTCAAGGAAAACTGTTCTTAATCAAAGATACTAGAGTACTGTGTATAGTTGTTTTTTGTTACAAAAACAATTATCACAACTGTGATATTTTACACAAATTTAGAGCGTGGAATAGAGATAAGTAAGCTTACAACGTTTTTGAATTGTGTTGCAGTAAGTTGGCAAAATCGTGAACGATTTGGTCTCTTAGCTTGTATTTATAGGCAATGGAATTCTGTCCAACTTTAAGCGTGATAATGGTCATTAACGCAGTTTCCATTTTGAGAAGATCCAGTCTGAAAGAAGCCGTTGTAATTGATGTTGTCTTGATTGTAAAGTAATGATTCAGAATCTTACATCCTTGCCTGCTGCTGATGCTTCAGAACACTGATGCCTTAGTTTACATTCCTTATGTTCTGAATCAGAGTTTACTTCACTTAAGCACAGGTTCTGATTATCATTTTTCAACGCAAATTCTGATAACTTTCAGCGTGTAGTTTCTATAGCTTATCTTCTGATGCTGCTTTGGTCAGAACTTCTGCATACAAAATACCATAATTTTTAGGGTGCATATTTGTTCTTTGTATTTGTTATCATCAAAACTCTAATTAAGGGTTGTAGAATCAAACTATGTTTTAACAATCTCCCCCTTTTTGATGATGACAAAAACTAGAATTTTCAATGAAAAATAAAGAATAAAAAGTTTAAGAGAGACTCCCCCTGAGTTGATTACGTCCCTGAAGTTCCTTCTCATAAGAGCTTTTGCTGCATCTCCTATAAGAATTTGTTCCTGTTCAAACTTTTCAGAAAGTAGAGGTTAAATAATTCAGAATGTTTGAGACTTTTGTCACGGTATACCATTATTGAAAATATCTTACTTTCTCCCCCTTTTTGTCAAGTATCAAAAAGCAATATAATCAGAGCAAAAAGACGAGTTATATTAAAAACATAATGCAATGACAAGTTTCAGAAACAAGGAGGTAAAGATAAAAGTTACAGATAAACAATTTTAAAAGAAAAATCTAAGAAGGAGGGGGAAGGCGTGTGAACAAGGCTTCCAAAAAGCTCTTGATCTGAGTGCTTGACTCTTCCTGCTTGCCCAAAATATCTTTGATTTCCTTTGTAGTATCTTCTTGTTTATCCAGAATCCCGATCTCTTTGTTCATATCCTCTTGCTTGTCCAGTCTTGCATGGATTAAAGCATTCTCTTTCTTCAACTCTTCCAGAGATTGCATGACTAGAGAGGAAGCTGGTGTTTCTTTAGGGGTTGCATGCTGTTCAGAATAATCTGCAGCTTCTTCTGATTGGACCACTTCTTCTGCTACAACCATGTCTTCTGGAGCAGTAGTCAGTGAGAGACTATCTGAATCTGGTTTAGCAACTTCTGAAGGATGGTGCTCTTTCCAAGGAGCATTATCCAATGGAAGAATGTCTTTCTTGAACAATTTGCTCAGAACTTGTTCTTGAAAGGCTTTCAGCTGATAAATGAAGTTCTGCTGAGCCCTTTCATAACCCAATTCTTTCAGCTTCAGAGTTTCAGCGTTGAACCATTTTCTGAATCTTTCCCAGAGAGAATCAGAAGCAGCAGGATTAGAATTCTCTAGGCTTGCTTGCTTCAAAGAGTTGATTCATTCCTGCATTTCTGTTTAAAAAATCAACAGACTCTTACCAACATCTGACTTGGTTGGTTTAGGTTTGGGAATGGCAATTTTGTGTGAGGTGGAAGCAAATTGTTCCAGCACTTGTGGATCAATGACAATTCTGAGGTTGTCAGCTGGATGGTTGATGGGTGAAGGAGTGGGAGAGTCAGGAATTAGAATTGGTCTGTTAGGAGAGTTTGGTGGTGTGGATTCAAGGGATGAAGGAATTTTTGGAATTTCATGAATGGTGAGAGGCATGCAAACCGCAAGAGGTTCTGTTATTCCAGGAATTTGGATTGTGGTATCAGAGTCTGAAGGAGAGTCTTTAGATTGGTTTATGGAGGTGTGTTGAGATTCTGGTTCAGGAATTATAGAGGATGAGTTTTCAGAAGGTGGAGAGATAGTGTGTCTATTTTCTAGTTGTGGTGAGTTGGGATTCAGATGTTCTGGAGATTGTGGTTGTGGATTATCTGATTGTTGTTGGGAGTTTTGATTTTCTAGGAGTTGTTGAGAGTTTTAATTTTCTGGGAGTGGAGATTGAAAGTCTGAATCAAATAGTTCAATGTCAGATAGAACTTTTGCAAGTTCTGGTTGATGAGGTTCTGGTTTGGGACTTTGATTGGGGAAGTGAGATGGATCAAATTCTATGTCAAAATCTTCAAAGGTTTGGGGTGAAGGATTTTCTATTGTTTGAGAGGGAATGGTTTCAGATGTTGTAACAACAATTGATTCTATAACAGAAACAGAAGATGGATTACCTTTTGTTTTAGCAGCTTTAGGTGCCTTCTGAGAGGATCCTTCTCCTGCTGCTTTCCTCTTCTTAGATTTCTTTATCACAACCTCTGGAGCTGGCCTGTGCAGATCTTGAATGTTTATTTCTGGAGCAGTCCCATCAGCCTTGCAAGCTTCAAGGTATCTAACTATGACTTCTGGGTTGCTATCTATATTAGAGAATAGAGGAAAATCATTCAGAGGTATCCTCCTTGAAGTAATGGTCTCATGAGAAGCAATAGTTGGTTCCTTCTGAATATTCTCAATGATCTTCACTTTCTTCAAATTCTTTGCGTTCAGAGGCTTCCCAACAATTGCTTCTAAAGTGCTTATTTCTTGAGCCTCTGTCAGATGTTCTATCAACCTGTTTTCTGTTAGAATATCTAATATTAGTCTTCCTAAGGGAATCCAATCCCTCTTAGTTCTCTCTTCTTCTCTGGTCTCTTTCACACTTGTTCTGAGATGGTTGAAGAGCAAGTATGGAAGATTAATCTTTGTCTTCTTTGCAATGAAATAAATCAAAAACTGCTGATCAATGTTGATGTAATCAGGAGAGCTTGTGGGCTTCCTGTGATTGATACATCCCAGAATGATTCTGGCCCAGATTCTGTGATGATCCTTTAAATCTATGATTTTGCTTGATGGTTGTCCAGAAGTGAAAATTTCCTTGGCAATTGATTTTAGGTCAGAATATCTTTCTTCCATATCTATGCATCTGACTCCACCAGCACTGTATCCAATGAGCTTCCCAATAAGATCTTCTGTTATCACAATTTTCTTTCCCATAACATAAGAAGTAACCTGGTGGTTTGAAGATGTAGTGTGAATCCAGAATTCTTTGACGAGAATGGGAAACGTGGGACCCAACAGACGGTCAAAATACCTGTTCCAACCTTGAGCAATCACGTCTTCATAGAGATTGAACCCATTTTCTTGTAGACTCTCAAAATCAATGATCAGTTCAGAGAGAATTTCCAGGTTATCAACAGGAGTGAGAAGCGTCCTGATGGGTTCTTCATACTGTTCCGTTGATGCAAATTCAGGAGCACTGAGATTTTTGAGGTTTGATGAAGAAGCCATTGTTCACACGGGTTTGTTGGAGAAGATGAAAAGGGTTTTTGAAAACGAAACTTGAAACAAGAGTGAATAGAGAAGATAGTAAAAGTGAATGAATGAAATAGTGAATTTGAGTTTAAATAGATTTTTGGAAAATGTAAGCAGTAAGTAAGAAAATAAGTAATGATTATATGCATTAATGAAACCTGAGATTAGGGGATTCAAAAAGATATTTGAATGGTTTACCATTGACAAGTGTCTAAATGTATCCAATCAGAGCCTTAGACCCTTCAGAAATTGAACGCTTGTTCAGCCTCAGAAGGTAGCTGGTGAGAGGATGACAAGTGTCTGATGATGTGAACTGCACGCGTCTATCCTTGAAATGAAACGTTCAGATCTTTATGGATAGGTTCTGAGGCAATATGTACTTCTAAACTCTGAAGACAGGTTGATCAGTTGTTCACAGAAGATAATAAAATTCTGAGGGTTAAGATATGTAAATAAAACATTTTATTCTGGGCATAATTTCATGTTGAGACGTTTCAGAATGAAATTGAATTTATCTTCAGAAAGAGGTTTTGTAAATACATCAGCCCATTGATGGTCTGTGTCAATAAATTTTAAGGTAAGAATTCCTTTCTGAATATAGTCCCTAATAAAATGATGTTTTATTTCTATATGTTTAGCCCTAGAATGCAAAATAGGATTCTTACTGAGACATATAGCTGAAGTGTTATCACATAAGATAGGAATGTTACTCTCAAATATGTTGAAGTCTTCAAGTTGACTTTTCATCCAGAGCATTTGTGTGCTACATCCAACAGCTGCTATGTATTCAGCTTCTGCTGTTGATAGTGCTATTGTGGACTGTCTCTTTCTGGTCCATGAGATCAGATTTTCTCCCAGAAACTGGCAGCTTCCAGAAGTGCTTTTACGTTCTACTCTGTCTCCAGCAAAGTCAGCGTCACAATATCCTACTAAGCTGAACTCATGGGATTTTCTATAAAACAAACCCAGATTAGTAGTACCTTTCAGATACTTGAAAATTCGCTTAACTGCTGTTAAGTGAGATTCTCTAGGATCTGATTGGAATCTAGCACATAAGTAAACACTAAATAAAATGTCAGGCCTTGAAGCCGTCAGATAAAGGAGAGAACCAATCATACCTCTGTAGAATTTCTGTTCTACCTTTTTACTTACCTCTTCCTTTTCCAGAATGCACGTGGGGTGCATTGGAGTCTTTGAGGGCTTACATTCTGAGAGATCAAATTTCTTCAAAAGTTCTATGACATATTTACTCTGATGAATGTAAGTTCCTTATGGATTTTGGTTTATCTGAATGCCCAAAAACAATTTGAGTTCCCCCATTAAGCTCATCTCAAACTCTGCCTGCATGCACTTAGCAAACTCTCTTCCCAGAGATGGTTTAGTGGATCCAAAGATAATGTCATCTACATAAATCTAACACACTAAGATGTCATTCTTAAATGACTTACAAAACAAGGTTGTGTCCACTTTCCCTCTGGTGAATTCCTTTTCTAACAGGAAGTTACTTAGTCTTTCATACCAAGCTCTGGGAGCTTGTTTCAGACCATAAAGTGACTTCTTTAGTTTGAAGACATATTCTAGGTGTTTGGAATTCTCAAATCCAGGGGGTTGGTGCACATATACCTCTTCGTCTATATATCCATTTAGGAAAGCACTTTTGACATCCATCTGATACAGAGTGATGCCATTGTTTACAACAAATGAGACTAAGAGTCTGATAGATTCTAACCTGGAGACTGGAGCAAAGGTTTCTGTATAGTCTATCCCCTCTTGCTGACTATAACCTTGTGCCATCAGTCGTGCTTTGTTTCTGATGACTTCTCCTTGCTCGTTTAATTTGTTTATGAACACCCACTTTGTTCCAATGACGTTGAATCCTTTTGGTTTGGGAACCAGATCCCATACGTCATTTCTGGTGAATGGATTTAATTCCTCCTGCATTGCCATAATCCATTCATTGTCCACAAGAGCTTCATTAATTGTTGTTGGTTAAATTAGAGAGACTATTCCTATGAGGGATTCTTCAGAGTTTTTGAATGTTGATCTTGTTCTGATTGGATCATCCTTCTTTCCCAGTACTTTATCTTCAGGGTGAGCTATGCTGCTTCTGGATAGCCTTTTCTGAAGTTGATCAACTGAAGGTGCTGGATTGCTTGTAGAATTTCTTTCTGACGTTGTTGGAGCGTCTCTGTTGAGATCTTATGATGATTTGTCTTCAGTACCTGTGAATTCAACTTCTATATCTACAAGGAATTCATTCTGCTTTGACTTTTGAGAGTCAAGCTTATCATCAAATCTAACACTGATTGACTCTTCAACAATCCGTGTTTCTGTATTGTATACTTTGTACCCTCTTGAGCGTTCAGAGTATCCTAACATAATACAGTTTTATGCTTTAGAGTCAAACTTGTTCAAATAATTTTTTGTATTCAGAATAAAGCAAGTGTATCCAAATGGATGGAAATAAGAAATGTTGGACTTTCTGTTCTTCCATAATTCGTATGGAGTCTTTTCCAGAATAGGTCTTATGGAGATTCTATTCTAAATATAACATTCTATGTTAATTGCCTCTGCCCAGAAGATCTTAGCAATGTTAGTCTCATTGATCATGGTTCTGGATATTTCTTGCAGTGTTCTGTTCTTTCATTCTACAAATCCCTTTTGTTGGGGAGTTCTAGGACAAGAGAAGTCATGCAAGATGCCTTTTTCATTAAAAAATGATTCAAACTTTTTATTTTCAAATTCTCCACCATGATCACTTCTGACTTTGACAATTCTAAGATCCTTTTCATTCTGAACTTTGTTACAGAAGGTAATGAACACAGAGTGTGACTCGTCCTTGTGTCTTAAGAACTTTACCCATGTCCATCTGCTATAGTCATCTATGATCACTTACCCATACTTCTTGTCCTTGACAGACGCAATTTTTACTGGTCCAAATAAGTCTATGTGCAGAAGTTCTAATGGCTTAGAGGTGGAAACAACATTTTTAGATTTAAAAGCAGGTTTTGCAAATTTTCCTTTCTGACATGATTCACACAGAGCATCTGAGCTGAACTTCAAATTAGGAAGTCCTCTGACAAGATTGAGTTTGTTAATCTGAGATATTCTTGTTATACTAACATTCCCCAATCTTCTGTGTCAGACCCATTGCTCATTGTTAACAGAAAGAAGGCATTTTACATTCTGACTCTTTAGTTCAGAAAGTTTTATCTTATAAATGTTGTTTTTCCTCTTTCCATTAAATAGGATAGTTCCATCTTTCTGACTAACAACTTTACATGAATTTTGATTAAAGATTATATCATAACCGTTATCACTTAATTGACTTATGGATAACAGGTTATGCATTAATCCATCAACTAGCAGTACATTATTTATAGAGGGAATATTTCCGTTACCTACTGTTCCAGAGCCAATGATCTTACCTCTTTGGTTGCCTCCAAAGCCCAAGTAGCCTCCAGCCTTAAGTTCTAGGCTTTGGAACATATGCCTTCTTCTCGTCATGTGTCGAGAACAGCCAGAGTCCAGGTACCATGACTGGTGTTTTAGCCTTGCTGCTAAAGATATCTGCTACATATATAATTTTATCCTTAGGTACCCATATCTTTTTGGGTCCTTGTTTGTTAGTTTTACCAAAATTCTGCTTGAATTTTGGTTTGACAGAGTAATCACTACTAGTGTATTTTATGTCATGTGTGTGCCCATATATAAAATGTGATTTAAGTGGTGTGCGTTTTATGATTAAGTCCATGGCCTGTTTAGGTGTAGATACATTACCTTGATATCCTATCCCTTTTCTTCCATTTCTGCTAACTCCATAGATCATTGAAGCCATCTTGCTTCTATCTATGTTTTTAGCCAGAAACTTCTGAAAGCTGTGATCATACTCTTTGATGATCTCATCAACATTACTGGGAGTCTATGAGATTATTTCCTTCTGAGAATTTTGCAAATCATTTTCAAATTTTGTAACTTTTTCTTTTAACTCAGAGTTTTCTAATCTGAGACTCTCAGTCTTTTCAGAGTCAGAGACAAGATCCCTTTTCAGGTTTTGAATTTGACTCTGATTTGCTGATACCTTTCCAGAATTTCATTTAGACTTTCTGCAAGTTCAGCCTTAGTAAAGTTTAAAGTGAAGTCAGGGAATACCTCTTCAGTGTCTGATTCTGAGTCTGAACCAGAAGCTTCACTTTCTTCTGACACGTTTTCCATGAGAGCTATGTTTTCTCTTTCATCATCTGACTCTGAGTCAGCTTCAGAGGTGTCCGAATCGTCCCATTTTGCCACGAGGCTTTTCTTCTTTTCCTTGAAGAACTTCTTTTTGGGCTTCTCCTTCTGAAGCCTTGGGCAGTCACTTTTGTAGTTCCCTTAGTCATTACACTCATAACAGATGATGTCTTTGTTATTTGGCTTTCTGTATCCTAAAGAACATTCAGATCTTCTATGTCTAGAGGAAGACTCATACTTTCTGTATCTGGAAGAGGATTCATTTTGATTCTATGATCTTCTAGAATTTATGAATTTCCTTTGTATCTACTTCCATAGTTGATTCACCCTTCTGGAGAGGAGAGACAATTCATCTTTTTCTGATGAGGATCCATCAAAGGTTTCTTTCATAGCCTGCAAAACCTTAGAATCAGATTTTCTGTTAGATTTTAAAGCTAGTGGCTTACCTTGCTTTTGAGGCTCATCTTCTTCTAGCTCTATCTCGTGACTTCTGAGGGAGCTGACAAGTTCCTCCAGAGATATATTATTGAGATATTTGGCTAGCTTAAGTGTTGTGACCATTTGCCTCCATTGCTTGGGTAGACTTCTGATGATCTTCTTTATGCGATCAGCAGTAGAATATCCTTTGTCAAGAACCTTCAGCCCAACAACAAGGATTTGGAATCTTGAGAACATTGTTTCTATGGATTCAGTATCTTCAATCTTAAATGCCTCATACTTCTGAATAAGCGCAAGGGCTTTGGTTTCTTTGACTTGAATGTTGCCTTCATGCGTCATTCTCAGAGAGTCAAACATATTTTTGGCTGTCTCTCTGTTTGAGATTTTCTCATATTCTGAATATGAGATAGCACTGAGAAGTATTGTTCTGGCCTTATGGTGATTTCTGAAGTCACGTTTCTGCTGGTCAGACATCATTTTTTTGTCTATCTTCTGACCCCTTCCATCCACTGGATGTGTGTATCCATCAGTTACCATGTCCCATAGATCAACATCATGGGCCAAAAAGAAGCTCTCAATTCTGTCTTTCTAGTAGTCAAAGTTTTCTCCATAAAAAACTGGAGGTTTGCCACTGATTCTGTCTTTATCTTCATGATAGTCATTGCTGATGTTTTGGCTTGGTCCCACCATAGTGTTTTTCTGAAGCTTGAATCTTGTAATGACACGATTAAGTGTATGAACTCAGAACCAAACAACTCTGATGCCAATTGAAGAAGTGAAAAACACAAGAAGGGGGGGGGGGGGGGGGGTTGAATTGAAAACTTGAAATCAAATGCGCAATGACACTGTATTTTTATCCTGGTTCGTTTGATCTCAAACTTCTCCAGTCCACCCGTCAAAGTGATTTCACCGCTCTCTAACGAGGTCTTAATTCACTAATCTCAAACAGATTACAATCACTACTTTGACAACTGTCAAAGTCCTCTTGAGTACAACCACAATCTGGTTAATCTCAAGGAAAACTGTTCTTAATCAAAGATACTAGAGTACTGTGTATAGTTATTTTTTTGTTACAAAAACAGTTATCACAACTGTGATATTTTACACAAATTTAGAGCGTGGAATGGAGATGAGTAATCTTGCAACATTTTTGAATTGTGTTGCAGTACGTTGGCAAAATCATGAACAATTTGGTCTCTTAGCTTGTATTTATAGGCAATGGAATTCTGTCCAACTTTAAGCGTGATAATGGTCATTAACGCAGTTTCCATTTTGAGAAGATCCTGTCTGAAAGAAGCCGTTGTAATTGATGCTGTCTTGATTGTAAAGTAACGCTCCATAATCTTACATCCTTGTCTGCTGCTGATGCTTCAGAATGTTGATGCCTTAGTTTATATTCCATATGTTCAGAATAAGAGTTTACTTCACTTAAGCGTAGGTTCTGATTATCATTCTTCAGTGCAAATTCTGATAACTTTCAGCGTGTAGTTTCTATAGCTTATCTTCTGATGCTGCTTTGGTCAGAACTTCTGCATACAAAATAACATAATTTTTAGGGTGCATATTTGTTCTTTGTATTTGTTATCATCAAAACTCTAATTAAGGGTTGTAGAATCAAACTATGTTCTAACACACTGAAGAAGTAGCAGACAAACCTTGGCTTCATGAAGTGAAGAGGTATCTCGAGGCTCAAGAGTATCCTGAGGGGGAATCTGTCAATGATAAGAAGTTTCTGAGAAGGTTCGCCACAAATTTCTTCCTTAGTAATGGAATCCTCTACAAGCGCAACCATCACTCTACTTTACTTCGGTGCGTAGATAAGAACGAGGCAGAGAGGATTATGGAAGATCTACAGGAAGGTACCTTTGGCACCCATTCTAGTGGATATACCATGGCTAAAAAGATCCTACGGGTAGGATACTATTGGTCCATTATGGAAGCAAGCTCTTATCAGCATTCCCGAACTTGTCACAAATGCCAGATCTATGCTGATAAAGTGCATGTACCTCCGGTTCCCTTGAACGTCTTTACGGCTCCATGGCCCTTTGCAATGTGGGGCATTGACATGATCAGTGAGATTAGACCTACCGCTTCCAATGGGCATCACTTCATCCTAGTGGCCATTGATTACTTCACGGACTGGGTTGAGGCTGCCTCTTTTACTACTGTTACCAAGAACGTTGTGGCGCAGTTTATCAAGCATAACCTGATTTGTCAGTATCGTGTGCCAGATATAATCATCATTGACAATGGTACAAATCTCAATAATACAATGATCACCGAACTCTGTAAGCAATTCAAGTTCCAGCATCATAATTCTTCCCCTTACCGGCTGAAGATGAATGACACTGTGGAGGCTACTAACAAGAATATTAAGAAAATTATACAAAAGATGACAGTGACATACAAAGACTGGCATGAAATGTTACCATTTGCTCTTCATGGTTACCACACCTCAGCACGTACGTCAACAAGGGAAACACCCTATTCTCTGGTATATGCCATGGAGTGTGTCCTGCCTATTGAGGTCCAGATCCCTTCTTTGAGGATCATGAAGGAGGCGGATTTGAACAAAGATGATTGGATCCAGACTCGACTTGATCAACTGAATATGATCGATGAGAAAAGGATTACTGCTCTCTGTCATGGTCAAATGTATCAAAAACAAATGATCAAGGCTTTAAACAAAAATGTCAGACGTCAATTATATCAAGTGGGTGATCTAGTAATCAAGCACATCATACTGCCACAAGGTGATCCCAGGGGAAAATGGACTCCCACGTACGAAGGGCCATTTGTGATCAAAAGCATATTTTCGAGTGGAGCCATGATTCTGAAGCATTTTTTGGACTTGAGCTTAGAGAGTCAAAGTTTTAAAGAATAGAAGTTCCTTTAAGATGAGCTTTGGTTGAGGAAAATTTGATGAAGCATGTGAAAGTTATGCTTGGTCAAAGTTCAGTTGACTTCTCCTAAAGAAAACCCTAATTTGGCAACTTTTGACTTTTGATGATTTGAGAGTTTCCTTGATGAATCATGATCAACCCTTGATCAAATGATGAATATATATTCAAAACCTTGACGTTGACCAAAAATCTTGAAGTTTGACTGTATGTTGACCATAATTGACTTTTTGTCCAATATAGTTGATTTTCAGTCATCTGAGCAATTGACTGAGCAAATTTGTGATGCTAGGCATGAAAATTGGTATGAGCATTCTTGGAGACATATAAGAGACCATGAAATCCACTTGAGGCCTTAGAAACCCAATATTCCTTGCGAAAAGTGAAACCCTTGTTGTAAGTCTATTGCTTAAGAGGAGAATTTGTGTGATCAATTCTTGGGCAACCTTGAGCATTTGAGAATCCTAGAAGAATGTCTTGAAGAAAAGGGAGGGAAAATTTTGGGGTACAACAGCTGCCCCTTTTCAATCTTCTTAAACCCGAGGAGTTAGATTGGCATGTCCTCCATTCGTGATCTGAAGATGGAAGAGGATTGAACACTTAAGTGCCCAGAAATTTGCACTCACATGTGCAGGAGGTAACACTGTTGGTTTATAATATTGCTTGAATTGGCTTAAAGGTGCCATTCACAGAGGTGACAGAATGTCATCAGAGATGGGCTTATAGATGCCATCCTAGGTAAATGTTGATAGAAGTATCAGAATGAGTCTACGCTTGACTGTATCTGAAGAATGCTTTCTAGAATGAACCTCTGGGAAGATGCTTAGGTAGCTGCCTATCAAATATAGTTTCTGAGGTAAATGCTTCTCAGAATTTAGTCTCTAAAGGATGTGCTTTGGTCATGTAGATAGTCGCCCTGTCCTATTTCAGGAATTGATCTACATTCTGCTTTTGTTGGTAAACCCGTCTTGTTTCGAGAATTTATACCACCTGGTTATATCGATAGTTTCCTCATCCTGTTTATGGAGTTAATATTTTCCTGGTTATAAAGATAGTTTCCCCATCCTGTTTCGGAAATTAATCTTTTCCTGGTTATACAAATAGGTGCCCTGTCCTGTTTCAGGAATTAATCTCTAACTTGCTTTCTATTGGTGAACTCGTCCTATTTTGGGAATTCATACCGCCTGGTCGTACAGATAGTTGACCCATCTTATTTTAGAAATTAATCTTGGACCTGGTCATAAAAATAGTTGCCCCATCTCATTTTGGGAGTTAATTTGCGACTTGTTTGAGAACTGTTGATGATATTCGTCTGTTTGTTGACTTTACCTGAAAAGACAAAGTTAGTCTTTATGCAATGTCATGATGTATGTAATGCATTGAGTAATGATGTTCTCAAAGTAAATGAGAGTGTAATATGCGTGTTGTATGCATATGCTATTTGTAAATGATGTATGGATGTAAGATGTCATTGAATCAATAGCTTCATATAACATCTTTAGCTGGGGGAAATAAATTCCTGACTGTTGTTGGGGATGAAGAATGTATCTTCGATCTTGTTTTAGAATGTCTCCGCTGGGGATTCTTGCTTTCTGTTTTGAGGATACTCCGCTGGGAATTTGACTTCTGCTTGGGGATAGAAGATTTTAGGAACATTGGTCGTTCATCACTCTACTGGGGAATTTAGTTCTTATATACCCTGACTGGGGATAAAAGAGATGGATAACCTTCTGAGGTGCTGTATGACCGAGTTTCCGATAGAGATACCAACTCTTTTGGGAAGGATAAAGTTTAATGATATCTGGTCTAGTTTCAGATTCCGTAGCACTTTCTGGGGATAACAACCGGGACTACCCTTTGCTGGAGAGGGGAATTTTTCATGTGATTTGCAGTAGTCATAGAAATGGATTTTTCTTGGGAAAATAAATTCTGTTGGGGAAATAAACCCTGCTGGGGAAATAAACCCTGCTGGAGCAGTAAACCCTGTTGGAGAAGTAGAATTATGTAGGGGATTTTACAGTGTTGGAGAAATAAAATTAGCTGGGGAATTAAATTCCTGTCAACTGTGCTGAGGAAGTCATTTCTTATGGGAATTGGAATCATGTAGGCTGTGCGGAGGAAGTTTCCACTGTATGCTGGGGAAATGATCAAACTCCTTTATCCGTTAGGGGGATTTGCTGGGGAGTATGATTATGTTAATAGCGGGAAGATGCCTCAATTCCTGTATAGAGGCACATTAGACTTGCAGGGAATGTATCTTTGTTGGCGGTGAGCTTGTGAAGGTAGCTCTGTGGAAATTTTCTCTATGGGGATTTATGGACGACTTGAACATTATTCCAACTCCTAGAGTCTTTAGTAAATGCTTATTCCTGTTTTTATGCATATATTTGTTAATAGTAATCATATTCATATGCATATGTTCATTTAATTTAGTCATTGGACGTTTTTGCAAACAAAACAGAAAAAGTAAAGTAAATTTGAATTTTGAAACTGTATTTTTAGCGAAAGTTTGCCTATAAACAGCTGATTTTGTACAAAGAGACATAAATCCTAGTAAGAAGAAATCGTCATAAAATGAAAAGAGTACAAAGTAAAAACAAAACATATAGCTATGTGTGAAAGATCATGTCGGGTTTTAACTCTGCTATTGCCCCTATATCTTCGAGCATCTCATCCCTTTTCGTCGAAAGAAGTTAACAAAATTGATCTGTACTATTCGAACCTGACGTTGGTAACAAAGCTTATTGTATGTAGATGATCCAACGGGACATAGTTGTACGCTTTAATCCCTAACTTTTTTCTACACCACCCTTTCGGGTTTTCAGCCCACCGGGATACCCTTTTTTGCCCAAGCCGCCTTTTCAGGGTTTTGACTTGCCAGATGTACAATATTTATATATATCCCTAATTTTCCCCGAACCCTTTTGGTTTGCAGGGATGCCCTTATTTTTGCCTAGGCCAGTCAACCTAGTGGGTCACTTTCATGCATAGTATCTTTTGACTATGTATGCATTTATAGGTTGCAGAAAATCTTCGTCGTCCATGGTGGTAAGTATCATAGTGCCGCTAGAAAATATCTCTTTTACTACAAATGGCCATTCGTAGGTGGGAGTCCATTTGCCCCTGGGATCACCTTGTGGAAGGATGATTCACTTTATTACCAAGTCACCAGCCTGATATGCCTGATGCTTGACTTTCTTATTGAAGGCCTTGATCATATGCTTCTGGTACATCTGACCATGACAAAAAACCGCAAGCCTTTTCTCGTCAATCAAATTCACCTGGTCCAACCTAGTATAAATCTACTTGTCTTCGTCTAACTCTGCATCTTTCATAATTCTCAGAGAAGGAATCTGGACTTCGACAGGTAGGACGACTTTCATATCGTAGACAAGAGAGAATTGGGTTACCCCAGTTGATGTTCACACGGAAGTGCGATAGCCATGAAGAGTGAACGGTAACATCTTATGGCAATCTTTATATGTCATCATCATCTTCTGTATAATATTCTTGATGTTCTTATTGGCGGCTTCCACTGTGCCATTCATCTTTGGTTAATACAGAGAAGAATTGTGATGCTTGATCTTGAACTGCATGCAGAGTTCCGTGATCATAGTATTGTTGAGATTGGTACCATTGTCTGTGATGATTCTTTCGGGGATGCCATATCAACAGATGAGGTTATTCTTGATGAATCACGCAAGGATGTTCTTGGTAACAGAGGCAAATGAGGCTGCTTCAACCCACTTTGTGAAGTAATCAATAGCGACTAGGATGAAACAATGTCAGTTAGAAGTAGTAGGCTTAATTTCTCTGATTATATAAATGGCCAAGGAGAAGTCAGGACATCCAGAGGTACTGGAGGCACGTGTAATTTGTCAGCATAGATTTGGCATTTGTGACAAGTTCTTGAATGGTGATGGCAATCAGTTTCCATAGTCAACCAATATGAACCCGCTCTCAGAATCTTTTTAGCCATTGCGTTCCCACTGGAGTGAGTACCGAAGATACCTTCGTGCATATCATCCATAATCTTTTCAACTTCCTTCTTTTCCATACAAAAAAGCAGAGTTGAATCGTGATTGTGTTTGTACAAAACTCCATTGCTCAGGAAGAACTTAGCAGAGAAGCTTCGCAGGAATTTCTTGTCATTGATAGATGCACCCTCAGGATACTCTTGAGCTTCGAGGTATCTTTTCACTTCATTAAAACAAGGATTTTCCTCTACTCCGTCAATGTCAACCTCATAGCAATGTGTCGGTTCGTCTAGCCTTCTGATAGTAATTCAAGGAGCTTCGTTGTCCCATCTGACTCTGAACATAGATGACATGGTATCCAATGCATCTGCCAGCTGATTCTCTTCTCTTGGGATGTGCTCAAAAGTGATTTCCTTGAAGTACGAGATTAAGTTTAACACAAGTTCGCGATATGGAATGAGATTCGGGTGCTTCAAATCCCATTCCCCCTTAATATGACAGATTATTAGGGATGAGTCTCCGTATACGTCTAAGAACTTAATCCTCATATCAATAGCAGCCTTGATACCAATGATGCACGCCTTGTATTCGTCCATGTTGTTGGTATAATCAAAGCATAATCTAGTGGTGAAGGGCGTATGACAACCCTTGGGAGAGATAATTACAACACCGATTATGTTTCCAAGTGCGTCAGAAACTCCATCGAAAACCATAGTCCATCGGGATCCTGGCTCAGGTCCTTCATACGGTCCAAGTTCTTCATAATCTGTAACTAGCATAATATTTTCATCCGGGAACACGAAATTCATAGACTGGTAGTCGTCTATGGCTTGATGAGCCAAATGATCTGCCAATACACTTCCTTCGATTGCTTTCTGAGTGGTGTACTGAATGTCGTACTTAGTTAATACCGTTAGCCATCGAGCTATTCTTCCAGAGAGAGCGAGCTTCTCAAATATGTATTTAATGGGATCCATTTTAGAGATCAACAAGGTAGTATGGGTCAACATATACTATCTTAGTCGGCGAGCATCCCATGCTAAAGCGCAACAAGTTTTCTCGAGCAATGAGTATCTTGTTTCATAGTCGGTAAACTTTTTGTTAAGGTAGTATATTTCATGCTCTTTTCAACCAGACTCGTCATGCTGGCCCAATACACACCCCATTGAGTTCTCTAACATTGTTAGGCACATGATTAAAGGTCTTCCTTCAACTGGTGGCTTCAAAATTGGAGGTTCCTGCAGGTACTCCTTGATTTTGTCAAAGGATTTCTGGGAATTGTTGTTCCACTTCACTACCTGATATTTCTTCAACAATTTAAAGATTGGCTCACAAGTAGCAGTCAAATGAGAAATAAATCAGGAAATGTAATTCAGTCGTCCCAAGACACCTACGAATTTTTTCTTAGTACAGAGAGCTGGAATTTATTGGATGGCTTTGACCTTAGCGGGCTCAACTTAAATACCTTTACCACTGACAACGAAACCCAGGAGCTTACCAGATCTCACCCCAAAAGTGCACTTGTTTGAATTTGACCTCAACTTGTACTTCTCCAGTCTCTCAAACAACTTGTGTAGATGGTCAAGATGTTCTTCTTCAGTCTGGGATCTGGCTATCATGTCGTCGACGTAGACCTCTATCTCGTGATGAATCATGTCGTGGAACAAAGCTACCATGGCACGCTAATATGTTGCGCCAAAGTTCTTCAACCCAAAAGGCATAACCTTGTAACAGAAAGTTCCCCACCGTGTGACAAAAGTAGTTTTGTCCATGTCTTCAGGCGCCATCTTGATCTGATTATAACCTGAGAAACCGTCCATGAAGGAGAATACCTTGTGTTGAGCAGTGTTGTCGACCAGAACATCGATATATGGAAGTGGGAAGTCATCTTTAGGGCTCGCCCTGTTCAGATCCCTGTAGTCTACACATATACGTACTTTGTCATCTTTATTTGGTACCGGAACCACATTTGCAACCCATTACGGCTAGGATGTAACAACTAAGAACCCTGCATTGAATTACTTCATAACTTCAGCCTTGATCTTTTCAGATATCTCGGGACGCATACGATAAACCTTTTGCTTTATTGGAGACCCTCTTTCATCGGTAGACGGTAAACCATAATATCAATGTTGAGCCCTGGCATGTATTCGTATGACCAAGCAAAGATCTCACCATAGTCATGAAACATTCAGGTTAATCTATTCTTGACACTACCCTCTAGATTAACACCTATCTTGACTTCTTTCCTGTCAGCTTTAGTACCCAAGTTTACAACCTCGACTTGCTCTTCATGTGGTTGTATAGCCTTTTCCTCTTGCATTAATAGCCTGGCAAGTTCTCCGGGTACTATACAATCTTCCTCGCCTTCGTCCTTGGCTTGGTAGATCGGATTTTCAAAGTCATAAGTGGCAATAGCAGAATCGTTATCAACGGGATCCAGAATGGACAAGGATCTGCAATGTATTGTGTGGGTGTGTGTAAGAACAAATAGCTATTTGAAAGTGATAAAAATAAAAGAAAGACAAAGAGCACAAAATTTGAATGCAAAACGTTCAATGCTTTATTAAATTAAAATATGTTTATGAAATGACAACTCTTAACAAATGGACGGTTGTGCCCCGGGTAAGGTACAAGGCTTAAAGTTATTGTTTAAAGATTACATAACCAAAACTTTGAAAGAAAAAAGAAACAGAAAAATGAAATTTACTCCTGATTAAAGGATATTGAGGTAAGGTCTTCAGTCTTCCAGTTTCTGAGCCCGTTGCTGGCGGTAAGAAAGATCCAGCTGTCAAGATCATTATCAGTATATTCTGTAGCAGAAACAATATCAATAGCATTTACACCCTTGTCGTGCTTAGGAATGTGCACAATAGTCACATTGGGAGTCTTTGGAGGATAAAAATCAATCTCTTTAGAGTCAATTAGATCTTGAATTTTGTTCTTTAGAGCCCAACAGTAATATGTGTTGTGCACGGGGCTATTGGAATGGTAAGCACATTTCACATTTGGATTATAGAAAGAAGCGGAGGTGTTGAGATTCTGAGGAGGATCCCATAATGTTATTAGATCTGATTTCAAAATATGTTTTAATGCATGAGACAGTGGCATGCTGGTCTTAGTAAACTGTCTTCTTGGAGCGTCTGACCTATGCTGATTGTTTTGCTGATGTTGTTGTGCAGACACTGGATTAAAAATTAGCATAACTCCTACAGATTGGTTCCGATCATTTCTAGTATGACCCTTCTGGCCATAAAAAGAACTGGTTTCCTTTATACTGTTGAACATCTTCTTTATAGTACTTGAAGATGCAGCCACTTGAATCTTTCCACTTTTAATACCCCCTTCGACATGTTCACCTGTTAGTATCAATTCGGTAAAACCAAATGAAGAACTTCCGATCAGATGATTAAAGAAAGGCCCTATCAAAGTTCCCATGAACATATCAACCAGTTCTCTGTCAGACAAAGGAGGTTTCACTCTTCCATCCAGATCTCTCCATTTCTGGGCATATTCTTTAAACCTTTCTTTCGAGCCCATAGTCATATTTTATAGTTACACACGAGTCGGTGCAAGGTCAACATAGTATTGATACTGCTTGTAAAAAGCAGAAGCCATGTCTTCCTAAGTAAGGATGTTGGTTCCTTCCAGCTGATAGAACCATTAAAGTTGTGTCCTTGATAAGATCTCTTGAAAGAAGTGAACCCATAACTTTCTGTCAGCAGTATGGGGTTGGATCTTCTGAACATAAGACCACAGATGAAGCTTAGGACAAGACACACCATCATATTTAGAAATGACAGGGACCTTGAACTTGTGAGGGATAACAACCCCTTAAATAAGACCCATCTCTTTAAAATCCAGTCCAGGCACTTTCTGGATTTCTATTGCGTTAAGTCGATCTTCCAATTGTTTGTATCCATCGTCAGCGGGAGGATACTATTCATCAGAATAGTCTTCATCATTCAGAATTTTATCAGAGCCAAGGTTGGTTCCTCCCTCAGCTTTGGTACTTCTGCCATCTTCTTCTTGATTCTCATCTTCATTTGACGGGAGGTCTGAGGCTTGAACTTGTTTGGCGGGACCCTTGAATCTTCTCCCCATGTTGATGATACCAACTGGTTTCCGAGTCTTTTTATTTTTGGTGATGAGCGCCATCAGTTCCTTTTGCCCCTTGGCCAAGCCCAGGAGCGTTTCTTGAAATTAATCATTTTGTGCTTGAAGATCCTTAACGGTTTGTTCAAGAGCCATCTTTTCTGAAATAAACAACAAGGAGATGAGAAAGCCTATTTTGGAAACATGTTATATAATGATGTGCTTGACATGTGGATGTAATGTTTTCAAGGATCTCGCGAGATAAACAAAAGAAATGTTAGAAGTTGAGTCTGGTTGCAGCTTTGACTGAAGAACTTTGTGTCTTTGGATGTCCTTCTATGAGAATCAAGATCACCATGTCAAGTGGGTCCTAGCCTTTGACTCAAAATAACACACTTCGATCTTTGACGGCATCTGGTTAGAGGAAAATAAACCCCCTTGCTAGACGTCTTGTTCATGATAGCCTGCATCACAGGCCCTTGAGATCCTTGAAATGGTTAATGAAAATGATATGGTATAATGTCATGATATTATGATGTGATGTTTGAACAGATGACAAACACAAACAAAGCACACAAGAGCGTTAGGTTTAAGGCTTCCATGGGTTTTGTAGGTAAGTACCCTCTTAAAGCTTAGTTGGCTCAACCTGTCCTAAGAATAGTAACCGGGTTCTAGGAATCTCATATCACCGATCTTTCTCATAGGCTTTGTTTCAGAAGTGGAACTGACTTGCCACCGAAATATCCCGAGAGTCGAATCTCAATGAGAGTAACTTCGAGTATCAACCAACCTTGGATTGCACCAAAGCCAGCTATCTCGCTACATTCTAATGGACAAGATGGGTTTGTTAAGGTTCTAAAAGTCAGTTAGTGCTTATGACACCACGTGGAATCCCAATGTTTTCCTTGACTGACTCAAGGAACATCGATACAAACCAAAGTGTCACACTAACATAGCCATCACTTCAACCATATCGGTCTTTGCAATACATTTTCCATGATCTATTGCTACTTACCTAAGGCATCCCTTGATCCCGATGTAGGATTTTGCAAGTAATATAAACCTAAATAACCATTAAATTTAAAGCAAACAATGCAAACAATTTAAAGCAAGTAAAATTGATCTAACTCTAAGGTAACCCCTCTTTTTAAGTGTCCCCAGCAGATTCGCCAGTTCTACAATACGGTGGTAGAACTGACTTTTTGGTTTTATCCAAATGTGCAGATAGCTAGAGTCGCCACCGACTTTTCTTTTATCCAATATTTAGGAAAGGTGAAAAGAACAATAAAGACCTTTGATAGATTTTGAGTTCAGGGGGTAAGTTATAAAAAGGGAAGGTGTTAGCACCCTCTTCATCCGTAGTTATCTATAGGCTCTTAATCACTAGCTTACTTTTTGAAAATGCTTTGTGTATATGTGTTTGAAAAATATTTTGAAATGCCAATGTGAGGCAAACTTTGTAATGATTCTTGTATCTATCCTCGAGAATGCATACAAAATGTTTGTTTGAAAATACTTTTGAAGAGTGTTTGTGAAAAATGTTTTGTTTTGAAATGTTTGTGAGTAAGCGATTATGAGCGTTCTACCTGCTCAGTCTTTCTTGTATTTTCCTTCTCCTTTAGATAGTGCTATCGTACCATTAGTTAGTAGGAAGCCCTATTGTTGGATGTGAAGGGACATGCGTGGGTCATCATACAGTCACCAAAGGAAACTTGTAAGGACGCTTTAGCAATTTATTGTTAAGGGACTAGATCGTTTACCGAAGGCAACATAGAAAGGGTCATCGAGGGACTGTGATCTTTGCTTTTGAGGGACTGGGCTAAATCGTCCTCACTTTCGAGGGACATGACTATTTTTCCAAGGCAACAAAGGGGGTTACTCTTGAGGTGTGAGTGTGCGAGGTGTGTTGTTTTTAGTTATTATAATCTTTGATTAGGTTTAACTATCGATTTGTTTTTATCTTTCCATACAAGACCTATTTACTAACAGTAATATAGTAAAATAGGAAGGCGGGAAAAATGCGGGAAGTAAAAAGCGGAAAGTAAAGCCCTAGATTGTTACACGGCTTTGGGGCAGTTACATAAGTAATAAAAAGCGAAAAGTAAAAATCCTAATTACTATTACAAACTGTGAGCAGTTACAATAATCATAAAAAACACGAGAAAATAAATCTACACTAATTATAAGAATAAGAAAAAGGAAATTGTTTAAGCAATTTTTTTGATAAAAAAGTTTTTTGATGATTAACCCTAAAAACCTAATTAATTTTAATTAATTAATTAAAAAAAGGAATTGATTAATTAAAATAAAAAACCTAAAAACCTAATTTGATTAATTAAATTAAAAATACCTAAAAAAATAATTAAGGTTTATGAAAAAATGTTTTGAAAAAATGATAGGTTTGTAAAATGTTTTTTTGTGAATTTAGAGGAAAAGAAGGAAAAGGGTAAAAAGAATAGAGAATAATAGAGAAAAACCAAAATTTCCAGGGGTGGGTGTTGAACCCACGCCCTTTGCTCTTCCATCCAGCATGCTCACCACTAGGCTAGGCCCGCATCTGTGTTTGAGAAGGGAAACCAACGCGTTTTGTTGTTATCCTGCAAGACATGAAATTATGAAAAACTCAAAGTGCCAAAAGCAGGAATCGAACCAGTGCCCTTGCATAGTAAAGCCTTATTGCGCTCGTTTTAACCACTGGGGTGGTGATACATCTATTGTCTAAAACAAAACAAAGCATATATAATATAAAAACATTGCATGAACCAGAGAGGCACCGGAGCCCTAGCTCCGGTCGTCTTTTCTGGTAGCTTCTTTTTATGTTCATGCGAAACAACAAATATTAGCAATCCAGGGGGACCCTACCCCCCATAAACCACGACATGCAGATTCAATGGGATCATTATTTTGGACTGAAACACAATGGTTTATGAGGTACGATCAAAATAACATGGATCAGGGCATGTATGTCAACTCGTGATTCTGATAGCATGAAGGTCATGCGATCTACTTTTCCCGCACTAACAAACTTCAGAAACACATTAATACAATTAATTTGCAATGAAACATGAAGATAACAAAAATATGAATTTTGCAAAAAAAATATGAAACGATCATGTATGCATGCAGGTTCTGGGGGTTTTGGATCATTGTGTTTGATCCATTCTTACTCTATATGGTTGCTGGAAGTGAATGAGCAGGTTTGAATACCTTAGAAACGACTGCAAGCTAGGGTTTCAAGTTGCCCTAGTTTGATAATTTTTGTGATTTTTTGGAAGTGGTTTCTAGAACAAGGTTTCATGTCCCTCTCTTGACTAAATGCATGCAATATATAGGTTTAATTTAGGTCAGAATAAGATGGGCTTGGACTCTTGTAATAAGCCTTCATCTTATTTTGTTTTATTTAGAACTTTAAATAAAAAAACAAAAAAAAACCCAAGGGGTGTGCATGAGTAAGATCTGAAGTGAATATGACGAAGCATGTAAAAGTTATGCTTGGTCAAAGTTCAGTTGACTTCTCCTAAAGAAAACCCTAATTTGGCAACTTTTGACTTTTGATGATTTGAGAGTTTCCCTGATTAATAATGATCAAACCTTGATCAAATGATGAATATGACTCCAAAACCTTGATGTTGACCAAAATCTTGAAGTTTGACTGTATGTTGAACACAATTGACTTTTTGTCCAATATAGTTAATTTTCAGTCATCTGAGCAATTAACTGAGCAAAATTGTGATGCTAGGCATTAAACTTGGTATGAGCATTGTTGGAGACATTTAAGAGACCATGAAATCCACTTGAGGCCTTAGAAACTCAATCTTCCTTGTGAAAAGTCAAACCCTAGTTGTAAGTCCATTGCTTAGGAGGAGAATTTGTCTGATCAATTCTTGGGCAACCTTTAGCATTTGAGAACCCTAGAAGAATGTCTTGAATAAAAGGGAGGGAAAAGTTTGGGGTAAAATATGATGCATACTAGTGGTAACAATTATCAACATGCAGATCCATCAAGAACATGGGAATACTCAAAAAGTCCCCACGAAGCCCAAACATGGGCTAAGTAATCATCGACGGTTACATGTTTAGGATGTCTATTTAAAATATTTTTTGTATTTCTTCACATTTAATAGCAATACACTCAAATTATCCGCAACTAAGAGAGAAACAAGTTCAAGCTTAATAATTTATGAATGCTTCCATATTTAAATTCTTAGTAATTTACAGTCTTTACACTTTAAATTACAAGCCTTGTCTTTGATTTATTTACATCACAATTGTCTTTATCTTTTGCCCTTTTATCACTTTTTTCAACCCAAAAATAATCTAAACACTAAATATGGGATTATTGTAGCCGATCCCGCAAGTAACCTTTAATAAGAGTCTAGCGATTGTTTCGTGAAGAATTAAATTGGCACACGTGGTGGGACACGTTTGTGTTTGATTCTTCTTATTTCGTGCATGCAATTAAAAAGTGGTAAAAAATGGTAGATCCTAGAACTTTTGAAAGGGATCAGAATCTGGGAGGAAATACCAGCACTGTGGTAAATGTGGGTTCCAATATGGCGGTCGTATCTTCGACAGCGCCAAATATAGTTACCACAACATAACCAGTAACTGTAAGACCAACAATGGTCACAACTGCTTGGTCTTATGCGCCTAGTTTCACAAGAGAAACGCATGATAATGTGGTTCTAACTTCTGGGTAGTATGTACCTAGTTTTTCCAGAAATATACATGAGTATGAAATTCCCACATCAATGATGGCAGGATTGCACACTAGCAGTCCAACATTTGCCAAAAATTCTGCATTTTCACTATATCGTCCTATAGGGCTGTGTGATCGGTGGATCTGGAACTGACTGTTTAACGCTGGTTCGCGAAATGTCGCGGAAGCAAGAGTCGCCACCGTCTTTTATTTTCTCCAAATGGAAAGGACAAAAGCACAGAAAAATTCCTTATAGAGATTGCTCTCGGTTCGGGAGGTAGGTTATAGAAAGGGAAGGTGTTAGCACCCCTTCTATCCATGGTTATCCATGGGCTCTTAGATACTTGCTCATTGTGTTTTCAAAAGGTTTGTTCGCTTTTCAATTGTGGGTTTTAAAAAAATTTTCTTTGAAAATTCCAGTTCGACTCTTGTATCGGTCTTCAAGAGTGTTTGAAAAAATGCCTTCGAAAGCTTTTTGAAAAGGTGTTGGTGTGAAAAGTATTTTTTTGAATTGTTTTGAAATTAGAGCAAGTATCTAGAGTCGTCTACCTACCCTAAGGAATTAGTCTGTGTAAATGTCCTTTAAAGTAGTGCCATCCCACCATTGAGAGGTAGGTAGCACCACCGTTGGAGGTGTTCGGGTCAATTCGAAGTTCGGGACATGGTGATCACCAGAGAAATAGGAAGACACCTTAGAAGCTACCCTCATGCCAGGTTCCCGGATCATGAGGACTTACTAAGACATCCTCTACTCGACGATCACCTTTCGAGGCAAGGCAACAGTGAGGCGTACCCTAGGGGTGGTGTGTGATTTGTGTGTCAGATTCAGATATTTTATCTTGTCATGTTATTGGTGATCTAGCGTTTGTTTTTATTTTTGTCCATACATTCTTTCATGCCATTTAATTAACGGTTAAAAATTGCGAGAAAAATAAATTCTAAGCTATTACAAACGGCGCGGGTCCACATCGCCAAAATTTCTCGAACCCGATTTGACAGAAAAATAAAGAATTAATGAAAATAAAGAATTAAAAGTGCGAGAAGTTAATTACAAGGCCTTGGGAGAGATACATAAATATTATAAAGAAATAAGATAAATGCGCGAATTAAATGAGAATTAAACGAGGGCGTTGGACCCTTTTTGCAAAATTAAATTAAATGGTGAATTAATTAAAATTAAAGGAAAGGAAATTGTCTTTTTGGTATTTTGTGATTTTAATAAAAAAGAATTAAATAAAATAAATGCTAACCCTAATTCTACAATTTTTGATTTATTAAGAAAAGATTGAATTCTAACCTAAAATTAACCCTAATTAATTTACATGCAATTTTAATTATAAAAAATAAATATTTAATTATTTTAATTATTATGAAAGAAAAATAAAAAGGAATAAAAAAATTAATTGAACCCTATTTCTACATTTTTTAGATTTTTATTATGAAAATATTAAATTAAACCCTAATTTAATAACTAAATGAATTAATACAATTTATTTATGAAAATACTAAAAATAAAAATATTTATTATTTTTCTTGTCTTTTCTGATTTTTTTATGATTTTTGTGTATTATAAAAATAAATTAATTAAAAACAATAATAAAAAAAGAAAATAGAAATAATGCAAAAGAAACAAAATAACATGGCAAACCTAGGGGGGTATCAGTCCCCAAAGTGGAGGTGAAGCCCATTAATCTTGAGCCCAAACCAGCATGGCCTTGTTGACTTTTTTCAGGCATCGTGTGGTGCATTGACTAGAGTCTACCCTATCCTTCAGATTGTGTTCCTTGGATTGATAATGGAGAACACGTGGATGGCTTGATGGAGGAGCGTATGGTGCGTCTTCAGGACATAAGCAGCATAGAACTATTAATTGAAAAATAATGTGAAAGGGGGTGAGGACCTGGGGATCGAACCCAGGTCCTGAACGTTACCAATAGTAAGCCTTGCCAATTGATCCACACACGTTTGCTGTACATCACATAATAAACAAACATTATAATATAAGACAATTCGTTAATGCCTTCTGCGCGCGAATTTTTGAATACTCCAATCATCGCTCCACACGTCATCATCTTCCTCGCGTTGTTTTTCTTTTCCTGAAACATAAAAACATAGGCCACGGTTTTTATACCGTTCCCTAAGACACCATTACAGAAAATAACGATTAGGTCAGGAATCATCATAAATTAGGCGCGAGGGTGGATTCTTCTTCGTCCAAGTGTACTGGTTGCAACCATGGCATCGTGATTCTCCAATTTTTCCTTATTTTAAAACCCCCAATTTGAGGTTCTGAAAACCCTAAAATACGACCATGGCAATTTCTTGTATAGCGCATAAAAATCCAATCAAATCACATGGTTAGCTTTAAAACACATCACTGATCATGAATCTATAAACAAAATGCCATGAATGTGCATAGAATGTAAAATACGATTATGAGAAAAAATGGAAAAAGCTTGACTTCTGTATACCGTCTCAAGGTGTTAGGATTGATGTTTTTGATCCAGGAAGATTGCTTGATGTCCTTGGAAGGCAATGAGATAAGTTTTGTGGCTTGAAACGACCTCCAACCCTGTTTTCAGTTTTTAGTTTTTAGGTAAAATTTTCAAGTTCAATGTGTGCTTTTCTGCGCAGCTTAGGGGTTTTTTGCATTAGGTCTTGCTTCCTTGTATAAGTATGAATGAATTAGGTCAAAGAAAACAATCCAAATCCTTTGCATTCATGGTTTTTGAGATTTGATTTTCAAAGATCTTTTTTCAATATTTTTCATGCCATTTGATACCAAATCATGCCAAAACTTTCCACAAATGATTATGCACGAATCTTGAGTGTCCAATGAGAGTATTTTCTGCACAAAAAGATTTTATTTCATTAGTTTTGTATTTTTCATGTATTTTATTTAATTAAATGAATTATTAATAATAAAAAATTCAAATAAATAAATAAAAATGGAGAAAAACTTCCCTTTGGGCCAAATGGTCGTGTGCATGCTTTGGACAATTAATTGTGGAAGAAAAATAGGCCCATTAGCAATTTTAGGTTATTTGAATCAATGTTGACTTTTCAAAATGTCCAAAAATTTCCCAATTTCCACAAGGCATAACTTGCTCAATCTTTAAGCTTTGCTCATGTTCTTGGACATTTTGGAAATGTCTTTGAGTCCTCTAACCAATGCCTTTGGTCCCATGTCATTTTGATTTACCAATCTCAAGTTATGGCCTTTGACTTAAAGTCCCTTTTTGTTGACTTTTGAAAATGACCTATAATGTTGAAATTGATAACTTTTTGTGAGAGCATTTCTTGGACTTTAAGTATGAAGATGAGTTGTAGGAAATGTCTTTCTCTTCAAAATGAGATTTGGATGGAATTTTTCTGATAATCCATGTGAAAGTTATGCCCTGGTCAATTTACAGCTGCCTTTTTCAGCTGTCCAAATAAGGAAACTTTTGCATCTTGATGATTTTTGAGTTAAGCTTTGAGAATCATGATAAAGCATTGATCAAATGGTGTTTGTGGCTTCAAAATGAGATGTTGACCAAAAATTTGAACTTTTGACTGCCAAATGACCATTTTGCCCCTACAGTTGACTGTAGTGCAATTAGGGTTTTTGACTGTGCAATTTTGTGCTGAAAGTCTTGAAACTTGATATGAGGATACTTGACCATATTTATAGGCATGTGGGACTTGATTGGACCCTTGGAAACTTCATCTTCTTGATCAGAACCAAAACCCTAATTTTGACTGCTTAGGAGGCCCTTACACTGTGCAACCCTTGGGGAATTTTGAAGCATGGCTTGGCAATTTCTTGAAGAACATGGGAGGGCAAATTTTGGGGTGCAACAGGCTGTCAGGAAGCCAATTTAGGTATTCGATTGGGTTGAGTTTTTCCAACCAAATTATTCCTAATTTTACTCCAAGTATTTTTGTTGTTGTCCCGAGGAAACAAATGGATGAAAGTAACCATGAAATGGTCAATATTCTCATTGTGATACGGTGGTAGAACCGACTATTATACTGGTTTTGCATTTGTATTCGCAAATGTTGCGGTAAGCAAGAGTCGCCACCAACTTTTCTTTTATCTAACAAAGGAAAGGGCGAAAAGAACAGAAAAAGTCCTTTCGAGAGTTTTCTGAGTAAGGGGAGGTAGATTATGGAAAGGGAAGGTGTTAGCACCCTTTCCATCTGTAGTTATCTACTGGCTCTTAGATGCTAGGTCATTTGAAAAAATACCTTGTGCTTTGTGTGTTTGAAAAGTATTTTGGAAGAAATTGCCTTAGTACGGCGAACTTTGTAATGTTTCTCGGATTGGTAGAGAATGTATACAAAGTGTTTTGAAAAATGTTTTTTGTAAGAGTTTTGTGTATGTGTAAAAGTTTGTTTTGTTTTGAGCAAGCATCTAAGAACTATCTACTATACTCGAAAGGGTTTATTATTTTCCTCTTTTCCTTTAGACAATGCTATCCTACTATTGGTGAGTAGGTAGCCCTAGTCGTTGGGTGTTTGAGGGACAATCGAAGGGACGTTGTATAGTCACAAAGGCAACTGGGCAAGAAACCTTAGTAACCACCCTAGGGTTTTAAGATCATATCAAGGCAACATCGAAAGGGTAATTTTTGATCTTTTAAACCAGAGGGTAGCCACTAAAGTATCTCACGTTTCGAGAGTTGTGACTGTTTTCCGAAGGCAACCAATATAGAGATACCCTAGAGGTGTATATGTGAGAGTGTGTTGTATTCAGTTATTTTATCTTTGCATTAGGTTTGCTAGCATTTGATTTTAAAATCTTGCCATACAATCCTATTAGTCATGCATCTAAATAATTAATAGTTGCAGGAATTTAAAGTGCGGAAACATAAATCCTAAATTGTTACAAGGCTTTGGGGAGGGGGATTAATTACATGTCCAAAACTTGGGGGGAAATAAAGCAGTAAAAGTCCTAGTTATAGTCTATTACATCCCATAAGCAGATACATTAATATAAAAGGTGCGAAAGGAAATAACGCGCGTGTATTGAAAATACGTCTAAAATCCTAAGGTACTTCTAAGTTAAAAGAAAATCTTTTTGTTTGTTTTTGATTTTATGTGAGAAAATATTAAATTAAATCAATTCTAACCTAAATTAATTGAAAAAGGAAAAAAAGAAAATTATTAATTAAAAATGATTCTAAAATAAATATAACATTTTTTTTGTATTTTTATTTATGAAAATAAAATGAATTAAAATCCTAAGTCTATTTAGTTTTAAATTAAAGAAGACGGTTTAAATAATTATTAATTAATTTACAAAATTAATTTATTTGAGAAAAATGCGAACCTAATTTTTATGATTTTTATGTTGATTAAAAAGAAACAAACTAAAAGAAATAAATAGAAACAGAAATAAACAAATATAAATGGGTCAAGCAGTAAATGGAAAAAGGCGGTGTGAATTGGCTTTTGTTAGGCCCAACTCAGGAGATGACCCAGGCTGGCGTTGGATCTGGTGTTGTTGGCCTTCAGGAGGTGCATCATGGGCTGAAAGTTGAGGCGCTTGGATTTAGTTCAGTCGAGATTTTATGGTGTGGATCTGATGGTGCACGGTGAGCGTTTAAAGTGTAACACACTAGATATGAAAATATCATGTTAGAAAAAATGAAAATGCACAACCTGGATATCGAACCTAGGTCCTTTCCATTGCACGCGTTCCCCTTCACCAACTAAGCTAGCTGTCCATTTGTTGATACAAACAAAACTATAATATTATATTAGGAAAATCAAGTCATATATATATATATATATATATATATATATATATATATATATATATATATATATATATATATATATATATATATATATATATATATATATATATATATATATATATATATATATATTAAAAAATTCAGAAACGCGCACGCTGCACAAGCTACTGGGAGAGAGACATTTGTGGCGCCGGAGTCAGCCGACGCCTAAGTCAAACGATCAGAGAGACGCCAGAGTCAAACTCCAATCGTCTTCTCCGATATATCACAACCTGCAAACTTATATAAATGTGAAATTAAATCAAAATAAGTGACTCTATCCCATATAAAATCATCCCTTGAATCCAAATCCGGGGTTACTTTGGTCTGAAACAGGCTGAATCGTATGTTTCGAAGGTAAGTTGAGATTGTGCCTTAACGATGGCACAATCTCATTCTTACATCTTTGTTCACATGTAACACGTTAAATCAAACATAAACATCAGCATCAATATGTATATATGATCAATATGAATTTAAATTGTGTATTCTATGAGTTTGAGATCGAGGAATTTTTACCAAACGATGAGATCGGGTGAGGGAGCTTTCGTTCGTGTTGGACCTGCCTAATGCTTCAAAACATCTCCTTGAACCTTTAAGGAGTGAATGGAGTACTTGTTTTGGATTGAGGAGGCCTGAATATGGCAGATCAGTTTTGCAACTTTGTGAAAATTTTGAGAATGCTGGTGTGGCTTTTTTTTCAAGCAATCTGTGTGCGTGTCTCTTCTGAGGCAGTGGTGTCTATATTTATAGAGGAATAAGATGTGTCCATTGATATGGCAAGAATCAAACCATTAAACCATGTTTAAACCAAAATAAAACCAATTGAAAACATGCCTTTTTTGAATTATTCTCTTGCCATTCTTAACATACAATGAACCTGGACCTTTGCCATGTATTTGCACAAATTCTTGGACCTTAAAACAAATCAAAACACCAGCCCATATTGAATAGTTGGACAGTAATGAAGAAAATCCATGAAAAACTATAAAGATAGTGTAAAAAGAAAGAAAAATTGCATTTTAAACTATTATGTGTCGATACAATGCTGTTAAGCATCGACACATAACTCTTCTTTCTCCTGTAAAACAAAATCAACTCAGTATGAGTCGATGCATAATGTGATGTGTCGACTCATACACCTTTTTGTGTCGACACATATGCGTTTTGTATTGACTCATGCACCTTTCATCCTTCTATTTTGGGGCCTGGATAACAATATGTATGGACACATAAGGCTTTGTGTCGACTCATACCTTGTTTTGTCACCAAAATGAGTCGACTCATGTGGGTATGTGTCGACTCACGCTGTAGTTTTTTGCCTTAAACATTGTTGTTTTGAATTTGAACCTCTTTCCAGATGCTGTGGTAGCCTCAGTGAACCTCCAAGATACTGCTCCAGTCCTCCCTCTTGAGCAATTGAGGACCTTAATGAGCATGTCTTGAGTAAAAATGGGAGGAAAAATTTTGGGGTACAACAGTTGCCCCTGTTCAATCTTCTTAAACCCGAGGATTTAGATTGACTTATCTGTCTTTTGTAATCTGAAGGTGGAAGATGATTAAACACTAGAGTGCCCAGAAATTTGCACTCGCCTATACATGAAGTAGTGTAACGCCCATAATTTAATTAATTATTTAATTAAATTAATTTTTGGAATATTTGTGAAGTTGTATTATAATTAATTGGATTTAATTATTTTATTAAGTAGAGAAATAATATTAGAGATATAATATTATACGGTGAAATAATATTAGAAGTATAATATTATTTGATGTGGGCTTGTTTTTAAAGGAATAGAAGTAATAAGGGGGTGTATTGGTTTTAAGCCCAATAAGGAGTAAATAGAATAATAGGGTTATTTTATTGTTGTTAGAAGAGAATAGAAAGAAAGAGGCATTAGAAGAATAAGGATTGAGAAAGAACGTGCAAGCTGCTAGAGAAAGTGGAGAATGGCAAGCACGAGAATTCAACCGGAAATTGTAGAGTGACCTTCAATCCAAGGTAAGGGTGGGGTTCTAACTCTAAAATTGGGTTTATGATGATTGGTATGTGGGGTTAGTGGTGATTGTTGTCTTGTTCTTGAATTGAGAATATATGATTGATGTATGGGGAGAATAGATGAATTTCGATGAATATTGATGTCTTGATGCTGTTAAAATGGTGTAGAATTATAAGGTAATTATGGGTGATGAGTTATCCATGATTATATTAAGTTTTAGGGCTTTAGGTATGAATTTCGTAGTGAGTTGCAGTGATGAAAAACACAGAATATTGCAGTGATGAAAAACGCAGAATTAGGCCAGAAGGATATCAGAAGTTGCTGTATTAGAATAATGAATTAAATTGGAGATAGAATTTTTTTCATACTGTTCTTAGTTAGGTCGATATCAGGCAAATAATTAGAACAATAGGATGAATAGAAAATAACAAATCTGATGTTAGACGTAGGTTGTTAGAAGTTGTGTGGTTTAGTGAAAGGTAGAAATTCTGATGTTAGAAGTCGCGTTGAAATCATTAGAAAGTAACAGTCCTGGTGTTAGAATTTGCATGGGTTAGAAGCTATGCTGTCAGAGGATTGTGTCATCAGATGTTGCATTAGTCAGAGTTTGTATTAGTCAGAAGATGGGGTTAGTCATAAGCTGTGATGATCAGAAGTTGTATCCGGTCAGAGGTTGGGTAGTCAAAAGCTGTAATCATCAGAAGTTGCATCTGATCAGAGGTTGGGTTAGTCAGGAGTTGCACTAGTCAGAAGTTATAGTAGTCAGAAGATTGTGCTTCCCAGAGGTTGTGTCATTAGAAGCTGTGATGATCAGAAGTTGTATCTGGTTAGAGGTTGCATGGTCAGAAGCTGGGGTGGCCTTTACGTTGTTTTCGAACAGAACAATGAACGTTAGATGCTTATAAGCTTTTGTTTGAGCTATAACAAGAGGATAGTGTCGGTCTTGACGTTAGAGTTACAGAATGACAGTGTTGATTTACTGTGGAAATTAAAATACAACTGATTTGTTAGTGAGAAGTTATTAATAATATTGTGTTGATGATTTATAATAAATAAATGATGTTTGATAAATTATTTTGATGATCTGAGACGTTGATTAATTTGAGATATTTTGAGATGTTAATTTGAGATGTTTTTGAGATGTTAAATTGAGATTTTAATTCGAGATATTTTTGGGATGTTATTTTGAGATGTTTTGAGATGATTTGAGATGTTGTTAACTTGGGTGTTATTATTACATTCATGGTTGTGTCGCATACATTGCATTTTTGAGATGGAGCTTATGCTCGTTGAGATGGCTTGTATTGGCGAATTTTGAGATGAAGGCTATACCTTGTTGATGCCTCTATTATTGGAATTTTTTTGAGATGGGAGTTCTGCTCTAATGGTACCACATGCATTTGCATAGTATTTAGTCGCATTATATGATTATTTAGAGAAGTGTATTTTGATGTTGATGAATGTGTATATGTGTTGTAATTATTGTAGATTATGAGATTAGAAGTGGTGATGTCATTGATCTAATTTAATATATTAATTATCACGCGCTTTATTATATTGTTAGATATCTCACCCCTTCTGTTTGAATGTTGCCCTTATGTTGGTAACGTGCAGGTAATCGAGAGTGAAGGCTATATACCTTCAATAGTTCGAGTCGGTGTCATTGCTCTGATATGTAACACTCAGGGGGATGAGCGCTTTCTGTTTTTGATTGTTGATTTTCAGTTGTTGAACTTTAAATTGATTATTATTAAATATGTGATGTTTCGAAGTTGCTGTTTTGTTGTTAGAGATGTTATTAAGAATTCCGCTGCATAGATGTTGAGTTATTTAATTAAAGATGTTATGATGGTTCATCCGATGTTTTGAAAGTGTTATATATCCACGATGAATGCAATGAATTTTGATAGAAGAATTTGTGACTGTTGTACCCCAAAATTTTCCCTCCCATATTTCTCAAAACATTTCAAGAAAGATCCTCAAGTTGCTCAAGGAAGTCCAAGGGTTGACCAAAAAAACTCTCACCTAAGGCAGTCAATCTCAAATTAGGGTTTCATGTTGCATCAAGATACTTGAGCTCAAGGGATCCCAAATTCTCACCATTGTCCTAAATATGTTCTCAAGATCATCAATGTCAAGTTTCAAGCCCTGCAGAGGAAATTTGCTCAGTCAATTGCTCAAAGGCCTGAAAATCGACTGTGCTAGGGCAAAAGTCAACTGTGGCCCACATAATGTCAAACTTCAAGATTTTTGGTCAACATTCTCATTTTGAAGTATTATTCATCATTTTATCAAGGGTTGATAATGATTCATCAAGGATTGCTCACAATTCATCAAAACCCAAAAGCTGCTAAATTAGGGTTCTGTAGGAAAAGTCAACTCAACTTTGACCAAGCATAACTTTCTCCTAATTTATGAGAAATGACCCATCCAAAGCTAATTTTGAAGATGGTGCAATTTCCTACAATTCATCCTCAGCTCCCAAGTTCAAAATATGCACTCACAAGAAGTTATGAATTTGGTCATTATATGTCATTTTGAAAAGTCAACAAAAACACCTATTTTGTCAAAGCTTCATACATGAACATGGAAGACTCAATTGAGATGTAAAAAAAAGGATTGCTTAGAGGACATCTCTAGCTTTCTAAAAAGTCCAATAACACCTTCAAAGAGTCAAAATTGAAGGAGTTATGCATTGGTGAATTGACCTTTTTTGCAAAATTGCCAAAAGTCAAAAGTGCCTCAAATTGCAATTTTTGTCAAATGGGCCCAACTTTTTGCACTTGTTTTGAGTTTGTAACATGGTCCAAGAGCTCGAACTCTTCCCACTTGCCTTTATTTTATTTTTTCCATTTATTTTGATTTTTTATTTCAATTAAATCAATTTAAATCAAAATAAATCATGGAAATATCAAAATCATTTAAGTCTTGAGATTTAGTGCATATTTCAGGTCCCTTGTAAAGCTAGCAACAAAATCAAATCGTGCAAGGCATTTTTGTGCATGAAAAGATTGATTTTTGGCCTATTTTGGAAATATCTTCATGAGAATCAAATCATGATCAAAGACCATAATTGACAAAGATTGAAAGCACATTTGTAAACCTAATTCTATCAGTGATATATATTGGACAAATGCAGACCAAAAGCACAAGGTTTTGAGGCGTGGAGAGGAAGAACAAAACTTGAAAAACTCAAGAAAAGTGGTGGTCTGATTCCATATTTCCAGGCAGTTTCAAGACTCCCAAGCCATCTCTTTCGTTTCCTGGGCATATAAGGAAGCTATACCAATCAAAAACAAGCGTCTTCGTGCCAAGAATCCGGTTCCACGACCCTCACAGTTTGTCACTATTTTCAAAATTGAATCTCTTTATTCTTTCATCTTTATCATGTTTCAATAGCATATTTATAATCCCTAACGTGTTTGCAAGCTCATGGTGACAATTAATTGCATTTTTGTTGGCTATATTGAAATCCACCATGGCTAGGTCTTCTTGTTGCGTTTTGGGATCTTTTTATACAAGCAAAATTGGTCCACAAAAAGGGCACCATGATGCTCACCAGGCCAAGGCGATTTGATCCACATCATTAGATTTCATTTATCGTGCCTGTATGTGATTTTGAAATGTGCAGGATTTATAGCGACAAACCTATGTCTGTAGGTAAAAGTCTCTGAATTTTACCAACGGAGAGAGGAGGAAGAAGACCTGCGCGGCACCATCCCATTTGCCCATTTGAATTCTGGCGCTTTTTTTGTTTGTCCCCCACTAACTCACATTATTGCATATTATTAATTATTATTATTTCATATACAATAAACGCGCCCAACTCAGTTGGTGTGAAGGTGAATGGAAAGGCCATAGGACCTGGGTTCAAATCCCATGTCCCCTATATTCTTCAATATTATTTTGTCTTGCATAATCATGCACTTATACAAGCAAAAAGACCACCATGGACCATCATCTTTCAACCATCAGATTATTCATAATCTGGATCCAAAGGCCATCACATGAAGAACCATGATGCGCCCTAGTCAACATGCAGCACTGAATCATGGAAGTCAAACGTGGGTCAGGTTCTTTGGGCCCAAAAGCTTGCTATTGGCACCCCCCAAATTGCTGTTTACAAGGCCCATCTTTGTTCTTTTTCTTTATTATTTTATATTTTTTCTTTCTTTTTTAATTTATTTCAATTATTTTACTAACACAAAAATTAATTCTTTTTTATCAAAAAATCAAAAAATCATTTTTCTCATCAAATTAGATTTAGGTTTTTTTATCAAAAATTAATTTAATTAGTTTATTTTAATTTTAGGATAACTTTAATTTGTTTTTTTTGTATATAAATTAAAACAAATTAGAAATTAGGGTTTTGTTTGATTTAATTCTTTTTTCTCAAAAAATAATCAAAACACAAAAATAGGTCAAAATGTAATTAATTTTCTTGATTTAATTTAATTAATAATTAGGTCTGTATCATATTTAGTTAAAACCTTATTTTCTTAAAATAACCAAAAATAATCAAAAAATGAATTTTCTTTTAATTAGGTTTAGACGGGGTCAAAACCCTAATTCCTTTCTCGCTCTTGATTCATCGCACGTGTTTACTTATTTTTTTACAATATTGATGTAATTGCTCATGGGATGTAATAGATTAATTAGGACTTTTTCGTTTATTTATCGTTTAGCGGGTTTTTGGCTATGTAATTAATACCCGAAGCCTTGTAATAGCGTAGCTTTATTTTCCATATTTTAATTTCCGCAAAATATTAACTGTTAGATGTATGATAATAGGTTTGCATGACAAGACTGTATGTAAATTTTAAAATGGTTAACAAACCCTAAATGTGCAAAGATAATAACTTGAAATTGAATCACTCGCACATGCGCACTCCTAGGGTATACTCTCACTTCGGTTTCCTTCGGTAAATGGTCATTAAGTATAGGATATTTTAGTGGTCGCCCTCTTGTCTAAACAAAGATCAAAAGTCCCGTTCGGAAATGTTACCTCGGAAATGTTGCCTCGAATATGATCTTAAGACATTAGGGTTATTACTAAGACGTCCTAACATTGCTTTAGTGATCGTATGTCCCTCTTTCGAATTGACCCTTACAACTCCAACGACGATGCTACCTACTCACTAATAGTAGGATAGCATTGTCTAAAGGAAATAAGAACAAAAACATTCTTTTTTCGAGTAGGTAGATGCTAGTAGGTACTTGCTCAAAATCAAACTTTTCCACACTTACACACTTTTCAAACAAAGTTTTCAAAACGACTTCGTAACACTCTTGAAGACAGAAGCAAGGGTTAAATCGAAGTAAAACAAAAACTTTTCAAAACACACAAACACGGAAGAAATTTTTAAAATGATGAGTAAGTACCTAAGAGCCCGTAGAAAATTACGGATAGAAAGGGTGCTAATACCTTCCCTTTCTATAATCTACCCCCTGTACTCAAAATCTCGAAAAAGGAATTTTTCTGTGCTTTTTTCCTTTCCAGTTGGATAAAATAAAAGTCGGTGATGACTCTTGCTTACCGCGACATTTTGCAAACACAAACTCAAAACACAAACCAACATTTTCCTAAAACAGTCCCTGTTCTTCCACCGTATCACAGAACTGGCGACTCTGCTGGGGAAGATATAAGTGGGGTATACCTTAGGATTAGTTCATCATAAATTGCTTCTCTTGTTTGTTTTGGTTGCTTTACTGTTAAAGGGTTTTGTATTGGGAGTTACTATAGATCCTAACTCGAATCTGAGGGACACCTTTTAGGTAAGTAGTAATAAACTGTGAGGGAACTGTATGACATAGACCAATACGGTTGAAGAAATAACTACGTTGATGTGGCACATTGGTTGGTACCGGTATCCCTTGTGGAGAAACAAGGAGAATACGGGGCTGCTATATGGGTCGTTAAGCATCAACTAACCTTAGAACCTATAATTGACCAACTTGGCCATAGGAAGTAGTGAGATAGTCGGTCTTGGTGTAAAGCTGAGAACTGGTTGATACTCGATACTACACTCATTGAGACCATACTCTCGAGATAGTTCTGGCCGCAAGAAAATATTGCGTCACCTGAAACCATGACCGATGGAGGATGGTCAGTGATATTGAGAACCTCTAGAACCCATTTACTATTATTAGGACAGGTTGAAACCAACTGAACTTCAAGAGGGTAATACCTAGACCCCATGCAAGCCTGAAACTTAAGGGCTATTGTATGACTTGTTTGCCTTTACCATGTCTGTTATCTGCTATACCTATGGTGTGTTTTTATCATGACATCATGCATCATAACATAACATGCATACTTCATTAGACTAACCATTTCAAAGACTGAGGGGATTTATCTTTGTTCTGTTTTGCAGATTATGGCTTCCATGCGCAGAAACACCATCCGAGTTAACTTTGTGCAAATACCTGCTCAACTCAAAGATTAGGCCTCGAGAGTTTCCGATACTTCTTCATTCATTAGAAGGCATGTTCAGCTTCTTAGCTTGGTTACCTCAAAGGTTGATGAGCAGATGATAAGTGTGCTTTTCCAGTTCTTTGATCATGTGCATCATTGTTTCACTTTCCTGGACTATCAGCTAGTTCCCACTATGGAAGAGTTTTCTCACTTATTGGGTATATGCATCCTTGAGCAGATGCCCTTCACAGGTTTGGAAGAGGCTCCTAGACCAGAGAACATTGCTTCATCTTTACATTTGAAAAGGGCTGATGTAGTATCCAACTGGGAGACACGGAGCGGAGTTAAAGGTTTCGTAGCCAAGTTTCTGATGGATAAAGCTCAACTATTCTGGGACAGTTTGGACTTTCATGCTTTTGAAGACATCTTGACTCTCCTCATATACGGTTTGGTTCTTTTCCTGAATCCAGATTCCTTCATAGATGTGAACACGGTTAAGATCTTCTTGTCTCGTAATCCTGTGCCTACTCTTCTGGGTGATATTTTGCATGCTCTCTATACTCGTACCGTGTGAAGAAGAAGGACCCTCATGTGTTGCATGCCGCTGCTAGAGAGGTGGTTTATTTTGCACCTCCCCAAGTCTGTATTGAAGAATAAGGAAGGATTAGGATGGTCTTACAGAATCATGTCACTTGCCCATACAAACATTCTTTGGAGTTCTAAGGATATGGAAAGTGTTGCTGTCATCGATCGATGTGGGGGATACCCTAATGTCCCATTGCTTGGAATTAGAGGAGGAATAACCTACAGTCCTCGTTTGGCTTTACGACAGTTTGGTCGCGCTCGGAGAGACGGTCCTCATGAGCTAATTCTTATAGATATTTCCTTTGACTACAAGAGGCATAATGAATAGGTCTGACCCTCAAGAGCTAGGACGAAAGACTTCTCTCCCTATGCAACCTTACCTCCAGTGGGTCCGGGCTCGAGCTTAGAAGCTTGGGATGCCTTATGAAGTTGTGTTTCCAGTGATTGTGGAGCATACTAATGAAGAGGGCGTTCCTTATACAGTCCTTTATCCCTACATGCCTACTGATCTTGAGGCATTGAAGAGATCCTGGATTCAGCTAAAAGAGGAAAGGGATACCTACCGAGAGAAGTATCATGAGCAAGAAAGGAAGATCTTGAAGCTCACGAGGAAACTTGAGAATGAAAGGACGATTAATGACTACGTCAGCACGAAGGGGAAGCGACCATGGGATTTCTGATTTTTGCTTTTTCTAGTTTAGATTTGTTTTCAGTTTATTTCTTTTGTAACGCCTCAAAAAGCATTGTTAAACATTTTTACAAGTTTAATCTAATAAAGTTTGTTTATTTCTTGGTTTGAAAATTTAAGTCTCCTAAAGTCTTTGAAATCATTTCATATGCATTCCATTATCATGCACCTCATTACAGACATCATTACAGGTTTCTCATCTTCTTCGCTGTTTATTTCAACACATAATGACTTCTGAAATACCTACCGATCAAGCCATCAAAGCTCTTCAAGCACAGAATGCTCAATTCAAAGAGATGTTCTTGAACCTGGCTAAAGGGAAAGAGGATTTGAAGACTCTCATCCTGAAGGAGAAGAAAAAGAAGAAGAAGAAGAAGGTGGTTCTGCTGAATGTGGGTCACAGATTTGGGAATAGGTTGCGATAGGAAGCTGATCTGTCTCATTCATCCAAAGGAGGAGAGAATCAAGAGGAAGAAAAGGGTCCTAGTCCTGTAGTATCTGATAATGACACTGATTTTGATGAAGAACAGTATCCTCCTGCTGAGGATAGGTACAAACAACTTGAAGATCATCTGAGTGCTATGGATATTCAGAAGATCCCTGGGTTGGACTTCGGAGATCTGGGATTAGCATCTGGGGTGGTGATCCCTCATAAATTGAAAGCTCCTGTTTTTGCTAAGTACGATGGAGTATCCTGTCCAAAACTCCATCTCCGCTCGTACGTCAGAAAAATTCAACCTTACACTGCTGATAGGAATTTGTGGGTGCATTTCTTTCAAGATAGTCTGTCAGGGACTCAACTTGAATGGTTTTATCAATTGGAAGGAGCTAATGTCCACAACTGGGAGGACCTTGCTGCTGCTTTTTACAAGCAGTATTAGTATAACGCCGACCTTGCTCCCACGCGTACTCAGCTTTAGGGTATGTATATGGGTGCAGGTGAGGGTTTTAAGGACTATACTCAGAAATGGAGAGATCTGGCTGGGAGAGTCCAATCCCCTCTGTCTGATAGGGAGTTGGTTGATATGTTTCTTGGGACGTTGTCTGGTCCATTTTTTAATCATCTGATCGGCAGCTCATCATCTGGGTTTACCGAACTGATTTTGACCGGGGAGAGAGTAGAAGTTGGTATCAGAAGTGGAAAGATATAGAAAGGTGCTTCATCAAGTACATAAAAGAAGCCTTTCAGGAAAGAAGCTAGTGCAGTTTACGGCTCGAAGAGCCAAGGCAGACCTGAACGCTGTCAAGCAGTAAATGCGGTAGTAATATCAAGACCCACCGTTGCCCCACAATGCAAAAATCAGAAAAGAACGGAGAGACCGCAAAGACAATACACTCGGCTTAATATGACTTTGTCTCAAATTCTACCGCAATTGTTGAAGACCAACCTAGTAACTCTGACGGAAGCCCCGAAGAATCCCAGCACCACATCTCCGCTGTATAACCCGAACGCCCGCTGCGCCTATGACTCTGATAGCCCGGGTCATGATACGAACAACTGTTGGGCTTTGAAGAATAAGGTACAAGATTTGATTGAAGCTAAAGAGATTGAGTTTGACGCTCCAGAGAAACCCAACGTCATAACTGCTCCTATGCCCAAGCATGGGCATGGAGTAAATGCTGTGGATGATGATTTATTTGTAACCTCCGTAGAAGACATTTCTGCTCCATTGATGACAGTTAAGAAGAACCTATTGTCGGCCGGTTTATTTCCGGGCTGCAGTGAAGGTTACCACCTATGTTCAATCCTGCCTGCTAGTTTCCATTTATTGAAATCAGGTGTTCAACGCCTGATGGATTACAAAGAGATCCTGTTCGAGAAAACTTTGATTCTGTTGATTCCTATTGAAGATGTTTCCATCATAACCATTTCCGCCAATTCTTCCAAGGCTTCCTCGAGAAAGCCTGTTAGGATTACATCCGTTCTGAGAGTTGCTCCATTAATCATTACTGTTCCTGGTCCTATCCCATACACTTCGAATAAGGCTGTCCCGTGGCACTATGGGGCCAATGTGTATTATCATGGGATCAAACAAGACTTGAAGGTTGAAGAAGCTGATGCTGATGTCAGCAATATTGTCGGGGCTAGCAAGGTCACCCGAAGTGGAAGACTCTTTTCTCCCGTGATTTCCCCTTCGACTGTTCAAAAGCCTGTTGCCATTCCATCTTCCAGTACATCAGCTACTGTCCCAGTTCATATTCCAGTTATCACCTCTGTTGCTGAGCCATCTGACACTCGGGGCAAAGAAGTCATAGGTGAGCCTACCCGGATGGAGGCACCAAAGAAGATCATTGTAGAAACATCTAAACAGGAGATAGAGGAAATTCTGAAGATTATCAAGAAGAGCGACTACAACGTAGTCGAGCAGCTGGGGCAGACCCCGTCGAAAATCTCCATGCTATCCTTGTTGTTGTGTTCAGAAGCCCATGCAAAGGCTTTAATTGCTTTCCTCAAAACTGCGCATGTGCCGCAGGAGACTTCTGCCGATCAATTCAAAGATTGTGTAGCTAGTTTGACTGCCGATAATGGTTTGGGTTTCTCCGACACAAATCTGACTGCTAAAGGAAGAAATCACAATGATGATCTGCACGTCTCGATCGAGTGCAGAGGCACTACTTTGGCCCCTGTACTGGTGGATACTGGGTCATCGTTGAATGTTTTACCCAAGAAAGCATTAGACCTTCTGGACTGTGAAGGTTTGGTTCTGAAGCCAAGTAATATTGTGGTTAGAGCTTTTAATGGGTCAAAAATGATGGTGCACGGGGAAGTGGACGTCCCTGTTAAAGTTGGCTCTCATACTTTTGCATCTACGTTCTATGTGATGGATATTCAGCCATCTTATTCTTGTTTGCTGGGTCGCCCGTGGATTCATAAGGCTGGGGAAGTGACTTCTACGCTCCATCAGATGTTGAAATATCTAGTAAAGGGGAAGATTGTTACGGTGCAAGGTAAGGAGGAGTACATGGTAAGTCATCTTAACTCCTTTCGCTATGTGGAGATGGATGAAGAGTTCATCGAAACCCCGTGTCAGATTTTTGAAGAGGTCCCCCAGACTCTGGCGTCGACTGAAGTTGCTTTTGAAGAACCTCCAATGAAGATGGCTTCCCTCAAGGATGCCATGGCCGTAATTGAAAAAATGTGGGTGTGCGAATTGGGGCCAACTCCCTCACTTCACACACAAGACTGACAAGTTTGGTTTGGGTTTTACTGTAGAGGCTCAAAGGGCTGTTCGGCATGCACGAATTGGAAGACCTCCTCTGCACATCAGTAATCAGAGAGTGAATGCAATTGAGGATGATAAAGAAGAGTCAGAGTTCGACAACTGTATTTACCCGACTACCGACAATGGATTGAACAATTGGACGACAAAAGACTTCGTGCCCGTTTCTTTTATTACACAGTAATTAACTTTTTGTTTTGAGATTTGTAACAGACAATTTGAAACTTTACGGCCCGGTGCCTTGCCCGAGGCACCTTGGCTTTGTTTGTGAGGGCTTATTATTTGTCATTTTCATATATCATCAATAAAGCATTGGACGTTTTCTTGCATTACAAATTTTGCGCTCCTTGTTTTTCCTTTCCATCTTGCACTTTATCAAAACAACTATTGTCCTACACACACTCACGTATCATAATGCAGATCCACATCCACTTTAGATCCCATTGATGTCGACTCTGCTACTGCCAATTATGACTTCGAAAATCCGATCAACCAAGCCGAGGAAGAAGGTGATGATTGTGAAGTGCCCGGGGAACTTGCTAGATTGTTACTGCAAGAAGAGAGGGCCATACAACCTCATGAAGAGCCAGTGGAATCAGTGAATTTGGGTACAGATAAAAACAAGAAAGAGGTCAAGATAGGTGCAAATCTGGAATCTAGTGTCAATCAGCGGTTGATACAGATGCTACGCGACTATGTTGAGATCTTCGCTTGGTCTTATGAAGATATGCTTGGTTTAGACACTGACATTGTGGTACACCGCCTGCCAACCAAAGAAGACTGCCCTCCGGTAAAGCAGAAGGTTCGCCGTATGCGCCCCGAGATGTCTGAGAAAATCAAAGCTGAGGTCATGAAACATGTTTGACGACGGGTTTCTAGCTGTTACTTCTTACCCGCAGTGGGTTTCCAACGTGGTTCCGGTACTGGAGAAGGATGGTAAAGTACGAATGTGTGTGGACTATAGAGATCTGAACAGGGCAAGCCCTAAGGATGATTTCCCGCTGCCTCACATCGATGTTCTGGTCGACAACACCGCTCAACATAAGGTCTTCTCCTTTATGGATGGTTTTTCTGGTTACAATCAGATTAAGATGGCTCCCGAGGACATGGAGAAGACAACCTTCGTTACGCAGTGGGGCACTTTCTATTACAAAGTCATGCCGTTTGAATTGAAGAATTCTGGGGCAACGTATCAGCACGCCATGGCCGCTTTGTTCTATGATATGATTCACCATGAGATTGAGGTATATGTTGATGATATGTTCGCAAGGTCCCAGACTGAGGAAGAACATCTAGAACATCTCCAGAAACTGTTCGACCGGTTAAAGACGTAGAAGCTGAGGTTAAACCCGAACAAGTGCACCTTCAAGGTAAGGTCTGGTAAGCTGATGGGTTTCATCGTTAGTGATAAAGTTATTCAGGTGGATCCTGCAAAGGTGAAGGCTATACAGGAGATGCCAGCTCCCCGAACAGAAAAGGAAGTTAGAGGCTTTTTGGGACGTCTGAATTACATTGCCCAATTTATTTCACATCTGACTGCTACTTGTGAGCCAATCTTCAAGCTGTTGAAGAAAGATCAAGTGGTAAAATGGAATGATGAATGTCAGACCTCTTTCGAAAGGATCAAAGAATATCTCCAAGAGCCACCCATTCTGATGCCTCCAGTTGAAGGAAGAACTTTGATCTTATACTTGACAGTACTCGACAATTCAATGGGGTGCGTGCTGGGGCAGCATGACGAGACTGGCCGAAAAAAGCATGCTATTTACTACCTTAGAAAAAAGTTTACCGACTGTGAGACCCGATACTCACTGCTTGAGAAAACTTGATGCGCTTTGGCATGGGCTGCTCGCCGGCTGAGGCAGTATATGCTGACTCACACTACCCTGTTAATATCAAAGATGGACCCAATCAAGTATATCTTCGAAAAGCCTGCCTTGTCCGGAAGAATAGCAAGATGGCAGATGATATTAACTGAGTATGACATCCAATACATAACCCAAAAAGCAATCAATGGGAGTGTGTTGGCAGATCATTTAGCGCATTAGGCTGTGGATGATTACCAATCCATGAATTTCGAGTTCCCGGATGAGAACATCATGTTGGTGACCGACTGTGAAGAACCTGGACCGGATGAAGGACCCGAGGAGGGATCCCGATGGTCTATGTATTTTGATGTAGCTTCAAACGCTTTGTGTAATGGCATTGGCGCCATGATCATATCTCCTGAAGGCTGTCATACTCCATTCACCGCCTGATTATGTTTTAACTGCACCAACAACATGGCGGAGTATGAAGCGTGCATCATGGGCCTTCGAGCAGCTATTGACCTAAGGATTAAGTTCTTGAGTGTATTCGGAGATTCCGCTCTAGTGATCAGTCATATCAAAGGCGAGTGGGATACGAAGCACCCGAATCTTATTCCTTACAAAGAGTATGTATTGATGTTGCTTCCGCACTTCGAGGAGATAACCTTTGAACATTTCCCAAGAGAGGAGAATCAGTTAGCGGATGCACTAGCTACCATGTCTTCTATGTTTAAGGTCAGGTGGGACAATGAAGCTCCCCAGATTACCATTGAGAGGCTGGACGAACCCGCATATTGCTGTGACATCGAGACTGAAGAGGTAGCAGATAAACCTTGGTTTCACGAGGTCAAGAGGTATCTTGAGACTCAAGAATACCCCGAGGGTGCATCTGTTAATGATAAGAAGTTCTTGAGGAGGTTCACAGTGAAGTTCTTCATCAGTAATGGTATCCTTTACAAGCGTAACCATGACTCAACCTTACTGCGATGTATGGACAAGAACGAGGAAGAAAGGATAATGGCAGAGTTACATGAAGGTACTTTCGGGACCCATTCCAGTGGACATACCATGGCAAAGAAGATCCTACGGGCAGGATATTATTGGTCCACCATGGAAGCCGATTGTTATCAGCATTCTCGGACTTGTCATAAGTGTCAAGTCTATGCTGATAAGGTGCATATACCTCCAGTTCCTCTGAATGTCTTGACATCTCCTTGGCCTTTTGCAATGTGGGGTATCAATATGATTGGTGAGATCAGACCTACTGCATCCAACGGGCATCGTTTCATTCTGGTGGCTATTGATTACTTTACAAAGTGGGTTGAAGCAGCTTCCTTTGCTACAGTAACCAAGAACGCCGTGGCACAGTTTATTCAGCATAATTTGATCTGTCGATATGGTGTACCAGAGAGGATCATTACGGACAATGGTACAAGTCTCAAAAATCCGATGAACACCGAGCTCTGCAAGCACTTCAAGATATAGCATCACAACTCTTCTCCCTACAGTCCGAAGATGAATGGGGCTGTTGAAGCGGCTAATAATAACATCAAGAACATTGTGCAGAAGATGACAGTGACATACAAAGATTGGCACAAGATGTTACCATTTGCTCTTCATGGGTACCGAACCTCAGCGTGGACTTCAACAGGGGCAACACCCTACTCTTTGGTGTATGGCATGGAAGCAGTCTTACCCGTTGAGGTCCAGATACCCTCTCTTCGGATTATGATGGATACAGGTTTGAGCAAGGACGATTGGATCCAGACCCGGCTTGATCAGCTGAACTTAATCAACGAAAAGAGACTTACTGCTATTTGTCATGGTCAGATGTATCAAAAGCGAATGATCAAGGTATTTAACAAGAAAGTTAGACGACAGGAGTATCAAGTTAGGGATCTGGTGATCAAGCGCATCATACTGCCGCAAGGTGATCCCAGGGGCAAATAGACCCCAACGTACAAAGGGCCATTTGTGGTTAAGAATATTTTCTCGGGAGGAGCTATGATTCTAAAGACCATGGATGGTGACGACCTTCCTCACCCCGTCAATGCAGACATAGTGAAAAATTACTATGTATAATCAAAGACCCGCTAGGTTGACTGGCCTAGGCAAAAATGAGGGCTTCCCGGCGAACTAAAAGGGTTCGGGCAAAAATAAGGGATGAAAATGAAAAAATTTGTACACCTAGCAAGTCGAAAACCTTAAAAGGCGGCTTGGGCAAAAAAGGGTATCCCGGTGGACTGAAAACCCGAAAGGGAGGTCCAGGAAAAATTAGGGATTGAAGTGTAACACTATGTCTCATTGGATCATCTTGCAACCAGACTTCGGTATCGACTATCAAGCTCGAACGACACTAATCAATCTGATCTACCTTCAACCAAGTAGCAAAGTGATGAGACTCTCGAAGATATAAAGGCAATAGCAGAGTTGGAACCCAATGGGATTGTTCACATTGCTGTTTTTCTTTGTTTTTCACGAATTGTATAAAGTCTATCTTTCAGCGGCGTTCTCTTACTAGGATGTCAACCTCTTGTACAAAAACGCTTATTTACAGGCCAACTTTAAAATCAATACAATTCATTTTCACAAAGAAATTTCAAATTGTTTTTATTTTTTCTGTTTTTTTGCAAGAACGTCCAATGGTTCATTTTCGATATATGCATTTGACAATAATTGCTGCTCATTAATATTTGCATAAGAAACAAAAGACGATTACTCGTAATTTCAGGAACAAGGACAAACGAAAATGTCCAAACCTTACAGTTTCTCTACCCACCAGGTATAGGGATAGACCTAGCTGGAGAATACGACCAAAGGTACATTCACTCCCCGTAAAGAAAAAGGTATCTAAAAACATTGATTCTCCCCAAGCAGAGTTTATCTATCACCAGCACTAGAAGATTATCCCCAGTGGAGTTTATTTCTTCCACAAGCAGAAACTCAATCCCCTACAGAGTTCATCATCGCCAGCAACAGTAATTCATCCCCAACCGAGGATATTTATCCAAATCAGCAGATCTTCAGACAGAGTATCTCTTCCCCATAGAGTCATTTTATCGTCAGCTTATTCTCCAGTAGGATTATTCTCACAATCACCTTCGGACATTATCCCCAGTGAGGACAAAGAATTCAACTCCTTGCACTCTCCAGCAGCAGTCCGAGATTTATTTTCCCCAGTTATAGAATATCATAAAAACATTGCATATCCATACATCATGACATGCGCATACGCATCATATAGCACAATCTCATTTGTTTTAAGAACATCATTGCTCGATACATGTCATGCATTACATACGACTAACTCTTTACCTTTCAGGAAAAAGATACAATCAAATTCTCACCAAGTTCAAGCTATGAAGCCCGGATCCGACCGGATAGTATCTTGATTTTTACATCATATTGTGAAGCCCGGAGAACGACCGGATAACAGTATCAAACATCGCGAAGCCTGGAATCGACCAGATAATGGTTTATCTTTAAGCTATGAAGCCCGGGTTCGACCGGATAATAGTTTAATCCACAGCAAGCCGTAAAGCTAGGATTACGACCGAATAACAGCTCTACAAGTTATTGTGAAGCCTGGATTATGACCAGTTAGCAATACAAGTTTCTGTGAAGCCTAGGTTACAACCAGATAGCAGCCAAAGACACCGCGAAGCCTGGATTACGACCAGATAGTGGTATATCTTTAATACAAGTTATGAAGCCCGGATTCGACTGGATAGTATCTTGATTTCTCCGAACACCATGAAGCCTGGATTTGACCAGATAATGGTATGAGACGTCGTGAATCCTGGATTACGACCAGATAGCGGTAAAAGACACTGAAGCCTGTATTACGACCAGATAACAGTGAGGGACACTATGAAGCTTGGATTATGACCAAATAGCAGTCTACCCGGCCAATTACTATGAAGCCCGGAATCGACTGGATATTAGTGGGCCTAAAATCAAAGGGAAGCCCGGAGGCGACCGGATAACCACTGGATTTCTTCTGAAGCCTGGATTACGACCAGATAAGAAGCAGGGTATTGTGAAGCCTGGATTACGACCAGATAGCAGTACAGGACACCATAAAGCCTGGATTCGACCAGATAATGGTATAAAGCATCGTGAAGCCTGGATTATGACCAGATAACGATAAAAGGACTAAAGCCTGGATTACGACCAGATAACAGCACAAGACACTACGAAGTTTAGATTTCGACCAAATAGCAGTTTACATGGACAATTACTAAGAAGCCCGGAGTCGACCGGATATTAGTGTGCCCTAAATTCAAGTTGAAGCCCGGATGCAACCGGATAACAACTTAATTCCTTCTGAAGCCTGGATTACAACCAGATAAGAATCGAGAAATTGCGAAGCCTGGATCACGACCGAATAGCAAGTTTAATCTCATCTCTCCAGTAAGTCACTATAAAGCCGAGATCACGACCAGATAGCAATTCATTTTCACCTCTTCGACTAAGAGACGATTCCCCAGTAGAATAACGGACGACCAAAGCTCTTAAAATTCAACTTTTTACCAAGACAAAGACCAGCATCCCCCAACGTAGTCTTCCTTAACAACAGGTATATAGGCTCTCGCAAAGGAATCTCTTATGAGATCGACACTTCTTCTGATGGTATCTTTAAGCCCATCTTCCATCATCAATCTCCAAATGGCATCTCTAATCCCGCTCCTGATATCACAAGACAGATACCACTTCATGTGAGTGCAAATTTCTGGGCACTCTAATGTTCAATCATCTTCCACCCTCGGATCACGAAAGGCAGACAAGCCAATCTACATCCTCAGGTTTAAGAAGATTGAACAGGGGCAGCTGTTGTACCCCAAAATTTTCTCTACCATATTTCTCAAAACATTTCAAGAAAGATCCTCAAGTTGCTCAAGGAAGTCCAAGGGTTGACCAAACAAACTCTCACCTAAGGCAGTCTATCTCAAATTAGGGTTTCATGTTGCATCAAGATACTTGAGCTCAAGGGATCCCAAATTCTCACCATTGTCCTAAATATGTTCTCAAGATCATCAATGTCAAGTTTCAAGCCTTGCAGAGGAATTTTGCTCAGTCAATTGCTCAAAGGCCTGAAAATCAACTATGCTAGGGCAAAAGTCAACTGTGGACCACATACAGTCAAACTTCAAGATTTTTGCTCAACATTATCATTTTGAAGTATTATTCATCATTTTATCAAGGGTTTATCATGATTCATCAAGGATTGCTCACAATTCATCAAAACCCAAAAGTTGCTAAATTAGGGTTCTGTAGGAAAAGTCAACTCAACTTTGACCAAGCATAACTTTATCCTACTTTATAAGAAATGACCCATAACAATATCATTTTGAAGAGGATGAAATGCCCTACAATTCATCTTCAGCTCCCAATTTCAAAATATGCACTCACAAGAAGTTATGAATTTGGACATTATATATCATTTTGAAAAGTCAACAAAAACACCTTTTTTGTCAAAACTTCACACATGAACATGGAAGACTCAATTGATATGAAACCAAAAGGTTTTATTAGAGGACATCTTGAGCTTTCTAAAAAGTACAAGAACACCGTCAAATAGTCAAAATTGAAGGAGTTATGCATTGGTGAAGTTGACATTTTTTGCAAAATTGCCAAAAGTCAAAAGTGCCTCAAATTGCAATTTTTGTCAAATGGGCCCAACTTTTTGCACTTGTTTTGAGTTTGTAACATGGTCCACGAGCCCTAACTCTTCCCATTTTACTTTATTTTATTTTTCCATTTATTTTGATTTTTTATTTCAATTAAATCAATTTAAATCAAAATAAATCATGGAAATATCAAAATCATTTAAGTCTTGAGATTTGGTGCATATTTCAGGTCCCTTGTACAGCTAGCAATAAAGTCAAATCGTGCAAGGCATGTTTGTGCATGAAAAGATTGATTTTTGGCCTATTTTGGAAAGATCTTCACGAGAATCAAATCATGATCAAAGACCATAATTGACAAAGATTGAAAGCACATTTGTAAACCTAATTCTACCAATTATATATATTGGACAAATGCAGACCAAAAGCACAAGGTTTTGAGGCGTGGAGAGGAAGAACAAAACTTGAAAAAACTCAAGAAAAGTGGTGGTCTGATTCCATATTTCCAGGCAGTTTCAAGACTCCCAAGCCATCTCTTTCGTTTCCTGGGCATATAAGGAAGCTATACCAATAAAAAACAAGCGTCTTCGTGCCCAGAATCTGGTTCTACGACCCCCATGGTTTGTCACTATTTTCAAAATCGAATCTCTTTATTCTTGCATCTTTATCATGTTTCAATAGCATATTTATAATCCCTAATGTGTTTGCAAGCTCATGGTGACAATTAATTGCATTTTTGTTGGCTATATTGAAATCCACCATGGCTAGGTCTTCTTGTTGTGTTTTGGGATCTTTTTATACAGGCAAAATTGGTCCACAAAAAGGCACGATGATGATCACCAGGCCAAGGTGATTTGATCCACATTATTAGATTTCATTTATCGTGCCTGTATGTGATTTTGAAATGTGCAGGAGTTATAGCGACGGACCTATGTCTGTAGGTAAAAGTCTCTGACTTTTACCAACAGAGAGAGGAGGAAGAAGACCTGCGTGGCACCATCCCATTTGCCCATTTGAATTCTGGCGCGTTTTTTTGTTTGTCCCCCACTAACTCACATTATTGCATATTATTAATTATTATTATTTCATATACAACAAACGCGCCCAGTTCAGTTGGTGTGAAGGTGAATGGAAAGGCCATAGGACCTGGGTTCGAATCCCAGGTCCCCTATATTCTTCAATATTATTTTGTCTTGCATAATCATGCACTTGTACAGGCCAAAAGACCACCATGGACCATCATCTTTCAACCATCAAATTATTCACAATCTGGATCCAAAGGCCATCACATGAAGGACCATGATGCGCCCTAGTCAACATGCAGCACTGAATCATGGAAGTCAAATGTGGGTTAGGTTCTTTGGGCCCAAAAGCTTGCTATTGGCACCCCCCCAAACTGCTGTTTACAAGGCCCATCTTTGTTCTTTTTCTTTATTCTTTTATATTTTCTCTTTCTTTTTTAATTTATTTCAATTATTTTACTAACACAAAAATTAATTCTTTTTTATCAAAAAATCAAAAAATCATTTTTTTCATCAAATTAGATTTAGGTTTTTTTTATCAAAAATTAATTTAATTAGTTTATTTTAATTTTAGGATAACTTTAATTTGTTTTTTTATAAATAAATTAAAACAAATTAGAAATTAGGGTTTTGTTTGATTTAATTCTTTTTTCTCAAAAAATAACCAAAACACAAAAATAGGTCAAAATGTAATTAATTTTCTTGATTAAATTTAATTAGTAATTAGGTTTGTATCATATTTAGTTAAAACCTTATTTTCTTAAAATAACCAAAAACAATCAAAAAATGATTTTTCTTTTAATTAGGTTTAGACGGGGTCAAAACCCTAATTCCTTTCTCGCTCTTGATTCATCGCACATGTTTACTTATTTTTTTACAATATTGATGTAATTGCTCATGGGATGTAATATATTAATTAGGACTTTTTCGTTTATTTATCGTTTAGCGGGTTTTTGGCTATGTAATTAATACCCGAAGCCTTGTAATAGTGTAGCTTTATTTTCCGCATTTTAATTTCCGCAAAGTATTAACTGTTAGATGTATGATAATAGGATTGCATGACAAAACTATATGTAAATTTTAAAATGGTTAACAAACCCTAAATGTGCAAAGATAATAACTTGAAATTGAATCACTCGCACATGCGCACTCCTAGGGTGTACTCTCACTTCGGTTGCCTTCGGTAAATGGTCATTAAGTATAGGATATTTTAGTGGTTGCCCTCTTGTCTAAACAAAGATCAAAAGTCCCGTTCGGAAATGTTGCCTCGGAAATGTTGCCTCGAATATGATCTTAAGACATTAGGGTTATTACTAAGACATCCTAACATTGCTTTAGTGATCGTACGTCCCTCTTTCGAATTGACCCTTACAACTCCAACGACGATGCTACCTACTCACTAATAGTAGGATAGCATTGTCTAAAGGAAACAAGAACAAAAACATTCTTTTTTCGAGTAGGTAGATGCTAGTAGGTACTTGCTCAAAATCAAACTTTTCCACACTTACACACTTTTCAAACAAAGTTTTCAAAACGACTTCGTAACACTCTTGAGGACAGAAGCAAGGGTTAAATCGAAGTAAAACAAAAACTTTTCAAAACACACAAACACGAAAGCAATTTTTAAAATGATGAGCAAGTACCTAAGAGCCCGTAGAAAACTACGGATAAAAAGGGTGCTAATACCTTCCCTTTATATAATCTACCCCCCGTACTTAAAATTTCGAAAAAGGAATTTTTCTGTGCTTTTTTCCTTTCCAGTTGGATAAAATAAAAGTCGATGGCGACTCTTGCTTACCGCGACATTTTGCAAACACAAACGCAAACCAGCATTTTCCTAAAACAGTCCGGTTCTGCCACCGTATCACAGGGACGTCCCGATTCGTTTGTATGATTGAAATTTTATAACTCTGATTTATTTATATAATTTACTGGGGTAGAATTGGGGTGTTAAAAAGTTGGTATCAAAGCAAAAGGTTGGTCCGACCTTGCCGTCATGTCTTAGTTGTCTAACAATCGAGTATTGTTATTTGAGTTCTAACCGTTGTTTATGTTGAAGTTAGAAGTTGAGATGGCTGGAAGGAATGATGTTGCACTTACTGCTGCTTTAGAATCAATGGCTCATGCGATGGAAAATCAGTCGAATGCCGACGAGAATGCTGGATCTCGTAGCTTGTAGACTTTCCAGAGAGAGAATCCACCTACGTTCAAGGGAAAGTATAATCCTGACGGAGCATTAGAGTGGTTGAAAGAGATTGAGAGAATCTTTCGTGTGATGGACTGCATTCCAGCACAGAAGATTCGTTATGGGACTCATATGCTAGCAATCGAGGCTGATGACTGGTGGCTAGAGACTTGCTAGAAATTGGAAGCTGCAGGTAAGAATGTCTCTTGGGCTTTGTTCAGTAGAGAGTTTTTGAGAAAGTATTTTCCTGAAGATGTCCGTGGTAAGAAGGAAATTGAGTTCCTTGAGCTGAATCAAGGAAGTATGTCTGTTGTTGAGTATGCTGCCAAGTTTGCTGAGTTGGCCAAGTTTTATCCGCATTACACTGAAGAAAATGCTGAGTTTTCGAAGTGTATTAAATATGAGAACGGGTTGCGCTCGGAGATTAAGAAAGCAATTGGATATCAGAAAATATGTGTCTTTGATGATTTGGTTGATAACTGTAGGATTTACGAAGAGGACAATAATGCTCATTACAAGATTACCAGTGAGAAGAGGGGTAAGCACCATCAGAATCGTTGTAAGCCTGATGATGCTCTTACTGGTGTGGTTTGCTTTAAGTCTGGGAAATCTGGGCATAAGAGTAATGTGTGCACTGCTGAAGTGAAGAGGTGTTTCCGTTGTGTTAAGAACGGACACGTTGTATCTGAGTGTGAACATAAAGATGTGGTTTGTTTCAACTGTAAAGAAGAAGGGCACATTGGTAGTCAGTGTCTGAAACCGAAGAGGGCTCAGTCAAGTGGAAAAGTGTTTACTTTGGTTGAGGACATACTTATTAGAGGTACATGTTTCATTAATAGTACTCCTTTAATTACTATTATTGATACTGGTGCTACACATTATTTTATTGCTGCTGATTGTGTTGAAAGATTAGGGCTTGTGTTGTCTTCTTTGAATGGAGAAATGGTCGTCGATACTCCAGCCAAGGGGTCGGTGACTACTTCTTTGGTGTGTGTTAAGTGTCCCTTGTCGATCTTCGACAGAGACTTTGTTGTTGATTTGGTTTGTTTGCCGTTAAGAGGTTTGGATGTGATTTTGTGTATGAACTGGTTAGAGCATAACTGTGTTCATATTAACTGTTATGACAAGTCGGTGAAGTTTTCTACTCCTGAGGAAGAAGAAAGATGGAAGTATGAGGCTTTGTGTTGATTATAGACAGTTGAATAAGGTGACGATTAAGAACAAGTATCTGCTTCCAAGAATAGATGACTTAATGGACCAATTGGTGGATGCTCGTGTGTTTAGTAAGATTGATCTGAGGTCGGGTTACCATCAGATTAAAGTGAAGGATGAAGATATTTAGAAGACGACTTTCAGAACGCGTTATGGACATTACGAGTATTCGATGATGCCTTTCGGTGTTACTAATGCGCCGGGAGTATTCATGGAATATATGAATCGTATCTTTCATACTTATTTGGATCGGTTTGTAGTGGTGTTCATTGATGATATATTGATTTACTCTAAGTCAAAAGAAGAGCATGCTGAGCACTTAAGAGTAGTATTGCAAGTTTTGAAAGAGAAGAAGTTGTATGCAAAGCTTTCCAAGTATGAATTCTAGTTAAAGGAGGTTAGTTTTCTTGGTCATGTGATTTCAGGTAGTGGCATTGCTGTAGATCCATCGAAGGTTGATGATGTGTTGTAATTGGAAACTCCGAGGTCAGCTAATGAGATTAGAAGCTTCTTGGGATTAGTTGGTTATTATAGAAGGTTTATCGAAGGGTTTTCTAAGTTGTCACTTCTGTTGACTAAGTTGACTTGTAAAGGTAGACCTTTTGTGTGGGATGCTCAGTGTGAAGAAAGTTTTTACAGAATTGAAGAAGAGGTTGACGTCGGCTCCGATTTTGATGTTGCCTTATCCAGGAGAGACTTTTGTGGTGTATTATGATGCTTCTAAGATGGGTTTAGAAGGTGTGCTTATGCAGAATGGTAAGGTAGTTGCTTATGCATCAAGGCAGTTAAGGACTCATGAGAAGAACTATCCTACACATGATTTAGAGCTTGTTGCAGTTGTTTTTGCATTGAAGATTTGGAGGCATTATCTTTATGGTTCTAGATTTGAAGTGTTTAGTGACCATAAGAGTTTGAAGTATATTTTCGATCAGAAGGAGTTGAATATGAGGCAGCGAAGATGGTTGGAATTGTTAAAGGATTATGATTTTGGTTTGAATTATCATCCAGGAAAAGCAAATGTGGTAGCTGATGCGTTGAGTCGAAAGACTTTACGTATGTCAGCAATGATGATTAAAGAGTTGGAATTGATTGAGCAGTTCGGAGATATGAGCTTAGTTTGCGAGGTTAATCCGCAGAGTGTTATGTTGGGTATGTTGAAGATTAATAATGAATTTTTAGACAGTATCAGAGAAGCTCAAAAGTTGGATATGAAACTGGTAGATTTGCTGGTTGGGACTGATCAATCTGAGAATAATGATTTTAAGCTAGATGCGCAAGGTGTGTTGAGATTTCGTAACCGGATTTGTATTCCTGATGATGCTGAGATGAAGAAAGTGATACTTTAAGAGAGTCATAGAAGTAAGTTATGTATTCATCCAGGAGCTACAAAGATGTATCAAGATTTGAAAGGTTTGTTTTGGTGGCCTGGGATGAAGAGTGATGTGGCTCGGTTTGTGTATGCGTGTTTGACTTTTCAGAAGTCGAAAGTTGAACATCAGAAGTCTGCAGGGTTGATGCAACCGTTGGAAGTTCCAGAATGGAAATGGGATAGCATTTCAATGGACTTTGTGATAGGATTGCCTAATACTTTAAGCGAACATGATTCAATTTGGGTGATTGTTGATAGGCTTACGAAGTCAGCTCATTTTATTCCTATTAACATCAGTTTTCCAGTGTCGAAGTTGACTGAGATTTATATTAGTGTGATTATGAAGTTGCATGGTGTTCCTTTGTGCATTGTGTCAGATAGAGATCCAAGATTTACTTCTGATTTTTGGAAGAGTTTGCAAGAAGCGTTGGGTTCTAAGTTGAGGTTGAGTTCAGCGTATCATCCTCAGACAGATGGTCAGACTGAACGGACTATCCAATCATTGGAAGACTTGTTGAGGGAATGTGTTCTTGAGAAGGGAGGTTCGTGGGATACTTATCTTCCGTTGATAGAGTTCACGTATAATAATAGTTACCATTCTAGTATTGGGATGGCACCTTTTGAAGTGTTGTATGGTCGAAGATGTAGAACTCTGTTATGTTGGCATGAATCTGGTGAAAGTGTAGTACTTGGACCTGAACTTGTTCGTGAGACTACCGAGAAGGTGAAGTTGATTCGAGAAAAGATGAAAGCTTCACAAAGTAGACAGAAGAGTTATAATGACAAGCTAAGGAAGGATTTAGAATTCCAAGCTGGTGATCATGTGTTTTTGAGAGTTACACCTGTCACTGGTGTTGGGCGAGCATTGAAGTCTAAGAAGCTCACTTCTCATTTTATTGGACTGTATCAGATTTCAGAGAGAGTGGGGAATGTTGCTTATAGATGGGCTTTACCGCATAATCTTTCGAATTTGCATGATGTGTTTCATGTGTCACAACTTCGGAAGTATATTTCAGATCCATCTCATGTGATTTATATGGACGATGTGCAAGTACGGGATAATCTTATGGTGGAGACGATGCCTGTACGGATTGTGAAATGAAGACTCTGAGGGGCAAAGAGATTGCCCTGGTTAAAGTGGTTTGGCTAGGAGTTTCTGGTGAAAGCATGACTTAGGAGTTGGAGAGAAAGATGCGAGACTCATATCCTGAATTGTTTGATTGAGGTAAATTTTCGAGGACGAAAATATTCTAAGTGGGGGAGAGTTGTAACGCCCATAATTTAATTAATTATTTAATTAAATTAAGTTTTGGAATATTTGTGAAGTTGTATTATAATTAATTGGATTTAATTATTTTATTAAGTGGAGAAATAATATTAGAGATATAATATTATATGGTGAAATAATATTAGAAGTATAATATTATTTGATGTGGGCTTGTTTTTAAAGGAATAGAAGTAATAAGGGGGTGTATTGGTTTTAAGCCCAATAAGGATTAAATAGAATAATAGGGTTATTTTATTGTTGTTAGAAGAGAATAGAAAGAAAGCGGCATTAGAAGAATAAGGATTGAGAAAGAACGTGCAAGCTGCTAGAGAAAGTGGAGAACGACAAGCACGAGAATTCAACCAGAAATTGTAGAGCGACCTTCAATCCAAGGTAAGGGTGGGGTTCTAAATCTATAATTGGGTTAATTATGATTGGTATGTGGGGTTAGTGGTGATTGTTGTCTTTTTCTTGAATTGAGAATATATGATTGATGTATGATGAGAATTGATGAATTTCGATGAATATTGATGTCTTGATGCTGTTAAAATGATGTAGAATTATAAGGTAATTATGGGTGATGAATATCCATGATTATATTAAGTTTTAGGGCTTTAGGTATGAATTCCGTAGTGATTTGCAGTGATGAAAAACGCAGAATATTGCAGTGATGAAAAACGCAGAATTAGGCCAAAAGTATATCAGAAGTTGTTGTATTAGAATAATGAATTAAATTGGAGATAGAATTTGTCATACTGTTCTTAGTTAGGTCGATATCAGGCAAAGAATTAGAACAATAAGATGAATAGAAAATAATAGTTCTGATGTTAGACGAAGGTTGTTAGAAGTTGCGTGGCTTAGTTAAAGGTAAAAATTCTGATGTTAGAAGTCGCGTTGAAATCATTAGAAAGTAACAGTCCTATTGTTAGAAGTTGCATGGGTTAGAAGCTATGCTGTCAGAGGACTTTGTCATCAGAAGTTGCATTAGTCAGAGTTTGTATTAGTCAGAAGATGGGTTTAGTCAGAAGCTGTGATGATCAGAAGTTGTATCTGGTCAGAGGTTGGGTAGTCAGAAGCTGTAATGATCAGAAGTTGCATCTGATCAGAGGTTGGGTTAGTTAGGAGTTGCACTAGTCAGAAGTTATAGTAGTCAGAAGATTGTGCCGCCCAGAGGTTGTGTCATTAGAAGCTGTGATGATCAGAAGTTGTATCTGGTTAGAGGTTGCATTTTCAGAAGGTGGGGTGGCCTTTACATTGTTTTCGAACAGAACGATGAACGTTAGATGCTTAAAAGCTGCTGTTTGAGTTATAACAATAGGATAGTGTCGGTCTTGACGTTAGAGTTACATTATGACAGTGTTGATTTACTGTGGAAATTAAAATACAGCTGAGTTGTTAGTGAGAAGTTATTAATAATATTGTGTTGATGATTTATAATAAATAAATAATGTTTGATAAATTATTTTGATGATCTGAGATGTTGATTAATTTGAGATGTTTTGAGATGTTAATTTGAGATGTTAAATTGAGATGTTTTTGAGATGTTAATTTGAGATGTTTTTGGGATGTTAATTTGAGATGTTTTGAGATGATTTGAGATGTTGTTAACTTGGGTGTTATTATTACATTCATGGTTGTGTCACATACATTGCATTTTTGAGATGGAGCTTATGCTCGTTGAGATAACCTGTATTGGCGAATTTTGAAATGAAGGCTATGCCTTGTTGATGCCTCTATTAATTGACAAATTTTTGAGATGGGAGTTCTGCTCCAATGGTACCACATGCATTTGCATAGTATTGAGTCGCATTATATGATTGTTTAGAGAAGTGTATTTTGATGTTGATGAATGCGTATATGCGTTGTAATTATTGTAGATTATGAGATGAGAAGTGGTGATTTTATTGATCTAATTTAATATATTAATTATCATGCGCTTTATTATATTTTTAGATATCTCACCCCTTCTGTTTGAATGTTGCCCTTATGTTGGTAACGTGTAGGTAATCGATAGTAAAGGCTGTATACCTTCAATAGTCCGAGTCGGTGTCATTGCTCTGATATGTAACACTCGGGGGGATGAACGCTTACTGTTTTTGATTGTTGGTTTTCAGTTGTTGAACTTTAAATTGATTATTATTAAATATGTGATGTTTCGAAGTTGCTGTTTTTTTGTTAGAGATGTTATTAAGAATTCCGCTGCGTAGATGTTGAGTTATTTAATTAAAGATGTTATGATGGTTCATCCGATGTTTTGAAAGTGTTATATATCCACAATGAATGCAATGAATTTTGATTGAAGAATTTGTGACATCCCGATTCGTTTATATGATTGAAATTTTATAACTCTGATTTATTTATATAATTTTCCGGGGTAGAATTGGGGTGTTACAAGTAGAACTGTTGGCTGATGATATCAGGAATGGGCTTATAGATGCCATTTGGAGAAGATGACTGAGAGTTGTCGGAGATGAGCTTAAAGATGTCATCCAAAGTAGATGTTGATAGGAGTATCATAATGAACCTGCATCTAATTTTATCTGAATGAAATGTTGGAATGAGCCCGTGTCAAGCCGCGTCCAAAAATGTATTAAAAGGCAACCGTGTAAGGCTGCTTCAGGATGAGCCTGTTTTATACTACACCTAGAAATGTCTTACTAGGAACTTGTGTAAGATTTCTTCAAGATGAGCCCGTGTTAGACTACATCTAGAAATGTCATAGTAGGAACTTGTGTAAGATTGCTTTAGGATGAGCCTGTGTGAAGCTGCATCAGGACGAGTCTGTGTGAAGCTTCATGTAGAAATATATTAGAAGGAACCTGTGTAAGATTGCTTCAGGATGAGCCCGTGTTAAACTTCATCTGGAAATATATTAGAAGGAGCCTGGGTAGGGCTGCTTCAGAATGAGCCCGTGTTAAACTTCATCTGGAAATATATTAGGAGGATCCTGGGTATGACTGCTTTAGGACGAGCCTGTGTTAAACTTCATCTGGAAATATTAGAAGGAACCCGTGTAAGATTGCTTCAGGATGAGCCCATGTGAAGCTGCATCTGGAAATATATTAGAAGGAACCCGTGTAAGATTGCTTCAGGATGACCCCGTGTGAAGCTTTATCTGGAAATATTAGAAGGAACCCGTGTAAGATTGCTTCAGGATGAGCCCGTGTGAAGCTGCATCTGGAAATATATTAGAAGGAACACGTGTAAGATTGCTTTAGGATGAGCCCGTGTGAAGCTTCATCTGGAAATATTAGAAGCAACCCGTGTAAGATTTCTTTAGGATGAGCCCATGTGGAGATGCATATGGAAATATATTAGAAGGAACCCGTGTAAGATTGCTTCAGGATGAGCCCATGTGAGGCTGCATCTAGAAATATATTAGAAGGAAACCGTGTAAGATTACTTCATCCGATCTTGTAGATAGTCGCCCGCCCTGTTTTAGAAATTGATCCACAATCAACTGTTCACAGATAGTTTCCCTTTCTGGTTTCAGGAATTAATCTAGAACCATTTTTGTTGTTTGTTGAGATAGTTGCCCTGTCTTATTTCAGGAATTAATCTTTAACTTGGTCTTTTAGATAGTCACCCCGTCTTGTTTCGGGAATTGATCCACAATCAGCCATTCAACAATAGTTGCACTGTCTGGTTTTAGGAAATAATCTGGAACTGTTTTTGTTGGTTGTTGAAATAGTTGCCCTGTCTTATTTCAGGAATTAATCTCTAACCCGGTCTTATAGATAGTCACCCCGTCTTGTTTCGAGAATTAATCCATAATCAGTTGTTCACAGATAGTTGCCATGTCTGGTTTCAGGAATTAATCTGGAACCTGGTCTTGTAGATAGTCACACCGTCTTGTTTCGGGAATTGGTCCACAATCAACTGTTCACAGATAGTTGCCCTGTCTGTTTTCAGGAATTAATCTGGAACTGTTTTTGTTGGTTGTTGAGATAGTTTCCCTATCTTGCTTTAGGAATTAATCTCTAACTTTGTTTTGTAGATAGTCACCCCATCTTGTTTCGAGAATTGATCCATAATCAGCTGTTCACAAATAGATGCCCTGTATGTTTTAAGGAATTAATTTAGAATTGTTTTTGTTGGTTGTTTGTCTGTTGGTCTTTTCCTGAAAATGTAAAGAGTTAGTTATATGCAATGTCATGATGCATGAAACACCTTGTGTAATGATATTCTCAAAATAAACGAGATTGTGCTATATGTATTTTATATGCATATGCTATGACGTTTATAAAATGATGTATGAATGCAATATATATGAACTGACCAGCCGTTCTTTGTAGCATCATTGAATTGAGGGAAAATAAATCCCTGACTGCTGTTGCGGATGAAGAATATGATTCTTTATTGGGAGATGGATTTCCGTGGCTAGAGAAGTAAACTCTAACGGGGAAAGAAAAACTCCGTAAACAGCTTGGGGATTTTTATGAAGCCTTGTTGGGGATCCCAAGAAGTTTATGAACCATGCTGAGGAATTCTTCAAGATGCTGGTGAGATGATTGGAGACTCTTGTTCTGTAGGAGATATCAGAACCTCTGACATCATTAGGCTGTATGTTGAAGATATGGTAGTGACCTTGCATGAGGACGTCTCTGTACCTATTGTGGGATGTATCTGCGGGGATTTGTAGATGGCTTTTTTAGACATTGTCCTGTTTCTTAAATCCATTAATAACTGTCTTTCTACTTTTTATGCATGTATTTTTAAATGGTGATCATATTCAAATGTATATGTTAAAAAATAATCACTAGACGTTTTTGCAAACAAACCAGAAAAATAAAAACAAGTAGTTTATACACTTTCAAAGAGATAGCTTTTATATTAATCTGAAGAAGTCTTTCTATAACAGGCGTTTTTTGTACAAGGAGACAAACATCCTAATAAGAGAATGTCATTGTAAAAGTGAAAACTATACAAAGTAGTATACAAAGAAAAACAGCTATGTGAAATGATCCCATTGGGTTCCCATTCTGCTATTGCCTTTATATCTTTGAGCGTCTCATCACTTTGCTGCTTGGTTGAAGTTGACTGGATTGATCAGTACCATTTGAACTTGACACTTGTTACCGAAGTTTGTCTATTAGGTGATCCAACGGGACATAGTTGTACACTTTTAATCCCTAACTTTTTCCTGGACCGCCGTTTCGGGTTTTCAGTCTACCGGGATACCCTTTTTTGCCCAAGCCGCCTTTTCAGGTTTTCGACTTGCCGGGTGTACATATTATATATATATATATATATATATATATATATATATATATATATATATATATATATATATATATATATATATATATATATATATATATATATATATATATATATATATATATATATATATATATATATATATATATATATATATATATATATATATATATCCCTAATTTTTTTCCTGAACCCTTTTGATTTGCCAGGATGCCCTTATTTTTTCCTAGGCTAGTCAACCTAGTGGGTCTCTATTCATGCGTAGTATCTTTTAACTATGTCTGCGTTTACAGGGTGCGGAAGGTCGTCATCGTCCATAGTGGTTAAGATCATGGCTGCACCCGAAAATATGTTCTTGATCACAAATGGTCCTTCGTATGTTGGAGTCCATTTTCCCCTGGGATCACCTTGTGGCGGGATAATGCGTTTGATTACTAGGTCTCTGACCAGATATACCCGATTTCTGACTTTCTTGTTAAAAGCTTTGATCATACATTTTTGGTATATATGACCATGACAAATAGTAGCCAACCTTTTCTCGTCAATCAGGTTCAATTCGTCAAGTCGAGTCCGAACCCATTCGTCTTCGTTCAAACCTGCATCCTTCATGATTCTCAAGGAAGGGATCTAGACTTCGATGGGTAGGACAACTTCCATACCATATACCAGAGAGAAAAGAGTTGCGCCTGTTGACGTGCGTATTGAGGTACGGTAACCATGAACAAGAAATGGTAACATCTCATGCCCATCTTTGTATGTCACTGTCATCTTCTGTATGATCTTCTTGATGTTCTTATTTGCAGCCTCTACAATGACATTCATCTTTGACCGGTAAGGAGAAGAATTATGATGCTGAATCTTGAATTACGTACAAACCTCGATGATCATAGTATTATCGAGATTAGTACCATTATCCACAATGATTCTTTTTGAAATACCATACCAACAAATAAGGTTATGTCTGATGAACCGTGCCACGACGTTCTTAGTAATGGAGGCAAATGAAGCTGCCTCTACCCACTTTGTGAAGTAATCAATGGCAACAATGATGAAGCAGTGTCCATTCGAAGAGGTAGGTCTAATCTCTCCAATCATGTTAATTCCCCACATTGCAAATGGTCAAGGAGCAGTCAAAACATTCCGAGGTACTAGAGGAAAATGTACTTTGTCAGTATAGATCTGGCACTTGTGACAAGTTCGAGAATGCTGATAACAATTTGCTTCCATAGTGGACCAATAGTATCCTGCCCTCAAAATCTTCTTATCCATTGTGTGCCCACTAGAATGGGTGCCAAAGGTACCTTCGTGCATATCTGCCATAATCTTCTCTGCTTCACTCTTGTCTACACATCGAAGCAAAGCAAAATCATGGTTGCGCTTGTAGAGGATTTCGTTACTGAGAAAAACTTGGCAGAGAACCTTCTTAGGAACTTTTTATCATTGACGGAAGCTCCCTCAGGATACTCTTGGGATTCAGGGTATCTTTTCACTTCGTGGAACCAAGGTTTGTCCACTATTTCTTCAGTATCAACCTCATAACAGTATGCTGGTTCGTCCAATCACTTTATAGTGATCTGAGGAGCTTCATTATCCCATCTGACTTTAAACATGTATGACATAGTAGCTAGCACATCCGCTAACTGATTTTATTCTCGTGGAAAATGCTCAAAGGTAATTTCTTCAAATTATAGAATCAATGTCAACACATGCTCTCGGTAAGGGATGATATTAAGATGCTTCGTGTCCCATTCTCCTTTGAATTGACTGATTATGAGGGCCGAGTCTCCAAATACACTTAATAATTTGATTCTCAAGTCGATAGCAGCTTTGAGACCCATAATGCATGCTTCATATTCAGCCATATTGTTGGTACAATTGAAACATAGCCTGACAATGAAGGGTGTATGACATCCTTCGGGAGATATGATCATGGCACTGATGCCATTTCCAAGTGCGTTGGAAGCTCCGTAAAAAACCATAGTCCATCCGGATCCTTTTTCAGGTCCTTCATCCGATCCAGGTTCTTCACAATCAGTCACTAACATGATGTTCTCGTCTGGGAACTCAAAATTCATGGATTGGTAGTCGTCCACAGCCTGATGAGCCAAATGACAGCTAACACACTTCACTTTATTGGTTTGTGGGTTGTATACTTGATATCATATTCGGTTAGGACCATTTTCCATCTTGCTATTCTTCCGGAGAGAGAAGGCTTCTCAACGATGTATTTGATAGGACCCACTTTAGATATCAACAGGGTAGTGTGAGTCAACATATATTGCCTCAGTCAGCGAGCATCCCATGCCAAAGCACAACAAGTTTTCTCGAGGAGTGATTATCGTGTTTCACAGTCGGTAATTTTTTTGCTAAGGTAGTATATTGCATGCTCTTTTCGACCAGGCTCGTCATGCTGCCCCAGCACACACCCTATTGAATTCTTTAATACTATTAAGTACATGATCAAAGGTCTTCCTTCGACTGGTGGCATCAGAATTGGAGGCTCTTAAAGATATTCCCTGATTTTGTCAAAGGCAGTCTGACAGTCATCATTCCACTTCACTACTTGATCTTTCTTCAGTAATTTGAAGATTGGCTCACAAGTAGCGGTTAGATGGGAAATGAATCTGGAAATGTAGTTTAGACATCCCAAGAATCCCCTAACCTCCTTCTCAGTACGTGGAGTTGGCATTTCTTGTATAGCTTTAACCTTTGCAGGGTCTACTTCAATACCTTTTCCGCTGACAATGAAACCTAAGAGCTTACCAGATCTTACCCCAAAGGTGCACTTGTTCGGGTTCAGTCTTAACTTGTACTTCTTCAGTCTTTCAAATAGCTTTTGCAGGTGATCAAGGTGCTCTTCTTCAGTCTGAGACTTGGCTATCATATCATCGATGTAGACCTGTATATCGTGATAGATCATATCATGGAACAAGGATACCATTGCACGTTGATAAGTTGCCCCAGTGTTCTTCAACCCAAATGGCATAACTTTGTAACAGAATGTGCCCCATTGTGTGACCAAAGTTGTTTTCTCCCTGTCTTCAGGTGCCATTTTGATCTGATTATAACCGAAGAAACCGTCCATGAAGTAGAATATCTTATGTTGCACGGTGTTGTCAACTAGAACATCAATATGGGGAAGCAGAAAGTTATCCTTGGGGCTTACCCTATTTAAATCTCTGTAATCCACACACATACGCACCTTACCGTCCTTTTTAGGTACCGGTACAACATAGAAACCCATTATGGATAAGAAGTAACAGCTAAGAATCTGGCATTGAATTTTTTCATGACTTCAGCCTTGATCTTTTTTGACATCTCAGGATGCATACGACGGACCTTTTGCTTAACTAGAGGGAAGTCTTCTTTCGTTGGTAAACGATGAACCATAATATTAGTGTCTAGTCCCAGCATGTCTTTGTACGACCAGGAGAAGATCTCAACATAGTCATGTAGCATCTGGATTAACCGCTCTTTGACACTACCCTCCATGTTGGCACCTATCTTGACTTCCTTTTTATGCTCTTCAGTACCCATGTTTATTCGCTCGACTGGCTCTTCATGAGTTTGTATTATTTTTTCCTCCTGTTGTAACAATCTGGCAAGTTCTCCTGGTACTTCACAATCTTCCTCACCTTCGTCCTCGGGTTGGTAGATCATATTTTCAAAGTCATAACAAGCAATAGCAGAACCGTTATCAATGGGATCTAGGGTGGATGTGGATCTGCAATATGATATGTGGGTGTATGTAAGAGAGCATAGCTATTTTGATAAAGTAAAAGCAGAAAAGAAAGACAGAGAGCGTAAAATTTGTATGCAAAACATCCAATGATTTATTAATGACATATGAATATGAAGTGATAACCCTCACAAATAGACCATTGTGCCTCGGGTAAGACACAAGGCTTTAGAGTTTAAATTGTTTAAATATTACATATCCAAAAAAAAAGACAATTACTTCGGGGTGAAAGTAATAGGCACAAAGTCTCTAGCCATCCAATTGTTTAGTCCATCGCTGGTAGTTGGGAAGATCCAATTGTTCATGTCGCAGTCACTGTCACTATCCTCCAAAGCATTGATTCCATGGTTGCTAGTGTGTAGTGGTGGTCCTCCGGCACGAGCGCGATGAACATCTTTTTGAGCTCCTGAAGTAAAACCCAAGTCAAACTTTTCAGATTTGTAGGGGAAGTCAGGGAGCTGGCCGCAGATAGTAACCCCACCTTCATCAATTATAACTTTGGCATCCTTCAGAGAAGCCATCTTCAACGAAGGTCTGACAGTCTTTGGAGTACTAGTAACAGTCTTGGTAGAAGCAATTGTTTGAGGAACCTCTTCAAAGTTCTTGTAGGGGGTTTCAATGAACTCGCTATCCATCTCAACATACCTAAAAGAGTTCAAATGGCTCACCATATACTCTTCTTCACTATGGACTGTAACAATCTTTCCATTAACCGGTTACTTCAACATTTGATGTAGAGTAAAAGTAACAGCACCGACCCCATGGATCCAAGGGCGTCCTAACAAACAAGGGTAAGACGGGTGAATGTCCATCACATAGAAAGTGGAGCCAAAAGTTTGGGAACCAACTTTAATAGGAATGTCCACCTGCCCGTGTACCATTCTCTTAGAACCATCAAAAGCCCTCACCATAATATTACTGGGCTTCAAAGTCAGTCCTTCACAGTCCAATCTGTCTAAAGCAACCTTGGGTAGAATATTTAGTGACGAACTTGTATCAACTAGAACATGAGCCATGGTAGTGCCCTTGCACTCAATAGAGACATGCAGGGCATCATTATGCTTTCTTCCTTTGGACGTCAAATCAGCATCAAAGAAACCGAGTCCATTGTCAGCATCCAGACTAGCAATACAGTCCTCAAATTGGTCGGCAGAAGTCTCTTGCAGAACATGAGAAGACTTCAAGAACTTAACCAAAGCCTTAGCATGGGCTTCAGAGCATAACAACATGGCCAACATTGAAATCTTTGAGGGGGTCTTCCCCAATTGTTCTATAACATTGTAATCACTCTTCCGTATGATTTTAAAATTTTCCTCCATTTCTCGTATGGAGGCTTCAGGAATGGCTTCTTTAGGTTCCTTCGTCTAGGAAGGCTCAACAAGTACATCTTTGCCTCGAGTCTCAACTGACTCAGTAGCAGGAATAACAACAAGAGTGATAGTAGGAGTAGCAACATGAGTGATAGTAGGAGTAGCAACAAGAGTAATAACAAGATTAACAACAGTCTTTGGAGAGATCTTAGGAGAGAAGATCCTTCCGCTTCTGGTAATTTTACTAGTCCCAATAATGTTGTCGATGTTAGGATCAGTATCTTGAGTAGCTTCATTTTTGGTAGCCAATAGGTCTTGCTTGATGCTATGGTAGTAAACGTCAGCTCCATAATTCCAAGGAACAGCCTTGTCGGAGGAATATGGTATGGGCCCTTGAAAGGTGATAATTAAAGGAGCAACCTTAGGAGTGGATGTAATCCGGACAGGTCTTTTGGAGGAGACCCTGAGAGGATTGTCAGAAATGGTAATAATTGACACATCTTTGCACAAGCTTCTTGTAGAGGGAATCTTTTCAAACAAATTTTCCTTCTTGTTCATTAGGCGTTGGGCACCTATCTTGAACAATAAACAACCATTTGGTATAGACGCACACAGGTGGCAACCTTCACCACAACCTAGAAATAAACCGGCTCGCAAGAGATTCTTCTTAACAACTGGAAGAGGAGTATCTAGTGCATCAGCAGAAGAAACAAACAGGTCATCATCAATAGCATTAATTCCCTGGTCATGCTTGGGCATGGGTGCATTTATCACATTAGGGGTCTCAGTAGGGTCAAATTCAATCTCCTTTGCATCAATAAGATTTTACACTTTATTCTTCAAAGCCCAACAATCATTTGTATCATGCCCTGGACTGTTGGAGTGGTAGGCACACCGAAGATTTGGATTATAACGGGGAGATGTAGTGTTTGGATTTTGAGGAGGCTCCCTCAGAGTGACCAATCTAGCCATCAATAGATGTTGCAATACCCGAGATAATGGCATGTTGAGTCTGGTGAATTTCCTTCTAGACGCATCCTGCTTGCACTGATTATTTTGTCATTGAGTTGATGCAGGGTTGGAAATCATCACACTCCTACCGTTGGACGATGTTCAGTTTTACACTGGTTTTTCTGGCAATAAGCAGCACTAACCTCTTTCTTCCCAGTGAAGGGTTTCTTCACTGTACTTGAAGATGCATCCCTTTGAATCTTACCGCTCTTGATACCAGCTTTTACTCTTTCACCTGTCAATATCAGCTCGATGAACCCAGCTGAAGAGCTTCCAATCAAGTGGTTGAAAAATGGACCAGAAAAAGACCCAAGAACATATTTACCAGCTCTCTATCAGACCGAGGAGGATGGACTCTTCCTGCAAGATCTCTCCATTTCTGGACACAATCTTTGAAGCCCTCACTAGAACCCATAGACATGCTTTAAAGTTGTGTACGAGTTAAAGCAAGGTCAACCATGTATTGGTACTGTCTGTAGAAAGCAGCATCCAGATCCTCCCAGTTGCGGATGTTGGTTCCCTCCAGCTGATAGAACCATTCAAATTAAGTCCCCGATAAAATTTCTTGGAAGAAATGCACCCACAAATTCCTATCAGCGGTGTGAGGCTGGATCTTCCTCACATAAGACCTCAGATGCAGTTTAGGACATGAAACCCCGTCATATTTAGCAAACATGGGAACCTTGAACTTCTATGGAATGACCACTCCAGAAACCAGCCCTAATTCTTCAAAATCCAGATCGGGTACCCTCTGAATTTCCATGGTGTTGAGACGATCCTCCACCTGTTTATATTTGTCACCAGCAGGAGGATATTGCTCCTCAGAGTAGTCAACTTCTTCTTCATCAGTCCCCGGGTTGTGGTCTTCTTCTTTTGTCTTCTCTTCCTGATTGTCCCCTCATTTGACGAAGTTGCAAAGTCTAGAGATTGCTTTGCTAGTCCTCTGAATCTCCTTCCCATATTCAGGACATCAACTGGTTTCTTGGAATTTTTCTTCTTGTCTTTGAGAATGAGAGCCTTCAGGTCCTCTTGTCCCTTAGCCAGAGCCAGGAACATCTGCTGGAATTGAGCATTTTGGGCTTGAAGGTCCTTAATATTCTGTTCGAGAGCCATTTCTTTTTGCTGAAATAAATAGCAAAAAGATAAGAAACCTGTCTTTGAAATTCCTGTTTATGTGATGATATATATGACATGTTTATACGATGTTTTCAAGGATCTCGCAGGGTAAACACGAGAAAATGTTAGAATCCTACTGCAACTTTGATTAAAGAACTTCGTCTCTTTGAATGTCCTTCTACGAGAATCAAGTTGAGCATGTCGAGTGGGTCATAGCCTCTGACTCAAATTGTCGTACTTTGGTCTTTTGACGACATTGACTAGAGGAAAATAAATACCCTTGCCCCTTGCTAGACGTCTATTTTATCCTAACCTGCATCACAGGCCCTAGAGATCCTTGAAATGGTTAGTGAGAATGGATGTTATGATGTTATATTTGAACAATTAATCACACACAAGCAAAACACACAAGACCTTAGGTTTAGGCTTGCATGGGGTTTATGGGTAAGTACCCTCTTGAAGTTTAGTTGTTTCAACCTGTCCTAGAAAAGTAACCGAGTTCTAAGGAGTCTTAATATCACTGATCTTTCTTTATCAGACATTATTTAAGCTTAAGCAATCTTTTCTCGCGACCGAAATATCCTGAAAGTCCGATTTCAATGAGTGTAGCATCGAGTATCAACCAATCCCCAATTTTATATCGAGGCCATCTATCTCACTACTTTCTAATGGCCAAGTTTGTTCAACTAAGGTTCTAAGGCCTGTTAGTTCTTTATGACACCACACAGCGGCCCCATATTCCTCCTTGATTTAACACTAAGGTTATACTGGTTTTGCATTTGTATTCGCAAATGTTGCAGTAAGCAAGAGTCGCCACCGACTTTTATTTTATCCAACAAAGGAAAGGGTGAAAAGAACATAAAAAGATCTTTCGAGAGTTTTTTGAGTAAGGGGGGTAGATTATGGAAAGGGAAGGTGTTAGCACCCTTTCCATCCGTAGTTATCTACGGGCTCTTAGATGCTAGCTCATTTGAAAAAATACCTTGTGCTTTGTGTGTTTGAAAAGTATTTTTGAAGAAAGTGCCTTAGTACAACGAACTTTGTAATGCTTCTTGGATTGGTAGAGAACGTATACACAATGTTTCAAAAAATGTTTTTTGAAAGAGTTTTGTGTATGTGTAAAAGTTTGTTTTGTTTTGAGCAAGCATCTAAGAACTATCTACTATACTCGAAAGGGTTTATTCTTTTCCTCTTTTCCTTTAGACAATGCTATCCTACTATTAGTGAGTAGATAGCCCTAGTCGTTGGATGTTTAAGGGACAATCAAAGGGTTGTTGTATAGTCACAAAGGCAACTGGGCAAGAAACATTAGTAACCACCCTAGGGTTTTAAGATCATACCGAGGCAGCATCAAGCGGGTCATTTTTGATCTTTTATACCAGAGGGTAGCCACTAAAGTCTCTCACGTTTCGAGAGTTATGACTGTTTTCCAAAGGCAACCAAAGTAGAGATACCCTAGAGGTGTATATGTGAGAGTGTGTTGTATTCAGTTATTTTGTCTTTGCATTAGGTTTTCTAGCGTTTGATTTTAAAATCTTGCTATACAATCCTATTAGTCATGCATCTAAACAGTTAATAGTTGCAGGAATTTAAAGTGCAGAAACATAAATTTTAAACTATTACAAGGCTTCGGAGAGGGGGATTAATTACATGTCCAAAAGTTGGGGGGAAATAAAGCAGTAAAAGTCCTAGTTATAGTCTATTACATTCCATAAGCAGATACATTAATATAAAAGGTGCGAAAGGAAATAACGCGCATGTATTGAAAATACGTCTAAAATCCTAAGGTACTTCTAAGTTAAAAGAAATTTTTTTTGTTTGTTTTTGATTTTATGTGAGAAAATATTAAATTAAATCAATTCTAACCTAAATTAATTGAAAAAGGAAAAAAAGAAAATTATTAATTAAAAATGATTCTAAAATAAATCTAACATTTTTTAGTATTTTTATTTATGAAAAGAAAATGATTTAAAATCCTAAGTCTATTTAGTTTTAAATTAAAGAAGATGGTTTAAATAATTATTAATTCATTTACAAAATTAACTTAATTGAGAAAAATGCTAACCTAATTTTTATGATTTTTATCTGATTTTTATGTTGATTAAAAAGAAACAAACTAAAAGATATAAATAAAAACAAAAATAAACAAATATAAATGAGCCAGGCAGTAAATGGAAAAAGGGGGTGTGAATTGGATTTTGTTAGGCCCAAATCAGAAGATTACCCTGACTGGCGTTGTATTTGGTGTTGCTGGCCTTCAGGAGGTGCATCATGGGCTGCAAGTTGAGGCGCTTGGATTTGGTTCAATTGAGATTTGATGGTGGAGATCTGATAGTGCATGGTGAGCGTTTGAAGTGTAACACACTAGATCTGCAAATATCATGTTAGAAAAAATGAAAATGCACGACCTGGGTGTCGAACCCAGGTCCTTTCCATTGCACGCGTTCCCCTTCACCAACTGTGCTAGCTGTCCATTTGTTGATACAAACACAACTATAATATTATATTAGGAAAAACAAGTCATATATATATATATATATATATATATATATATATATATATATATATATATATATATATATATATATATATATATATATATATATATATATATATATATATATATATATATATTCAAAAATCAGAAACGCGCGCGCCGCACAAGCCAATAGGAGGGAGACATTTGTGCCACTGAAGTCAGCCCACGCCTGAGTCAAACGACCATAGAGACGCCGGAGTCAAACTCTGATCGTCTTCTCTGATGTATCACAAAATGCAAACTTACATAAACGTGAAATTAAATCAAAACAAGTGACCCTATCCCACATAAAATCATCCCCTGAATCCAAATCCGGGGTTATTTTAGTCTGAAACAGGCTGAATCATACATTTCAAAGGTAATTTCAGATCGTGCCATAACGATGGCACGATCTTATTCCTGCATCTTTGTTCACATGTAACACGTTCAATCAAACATAAACATCAGTAGCAATATGTATATATGATCAATATGAATTTAAATCGTGTATTCTATGAGTTTGAGATCGAGGAATTTTTACCAAGCAGTGAGATCGAGTGAGGGAGCTTTCGCACGTGTTGGACCCGCCTAATGCTTGGAAACGTCTCTTGGAACCTTTAGGGAGTGAGTGGAGTACTTGTTTTGGATTGAGGAGGCCTGGATATGGCAGAGCAGTTTTGCAAATTTGTGAAAATTTTGAGATTGCCGGTGTGGCTTTTTTTCAGGCAATCTGTGTGCGTGTCTTTTCTGAGGCAATGATGTCTATATTTATAGAGGAATAGGATGTCTCCACTGGTATAGCAAGAATCAAACCATTAAACCATGTTTAAACCAAAATCAAACTAATTGAAAACATTCCTTTTTTGGATTATTCTCTTACCATTCTTAACATACAATGAACCTGGACATATTGAATAGTTGGACAGTAATGAAGAAAATCTGTGAAAAACTGTAAAGATAGTGTAAAAAGAATGAAAATTGCATTTTGAATTGTTATGTGTCGACACAATGCTGTTATGCATCGACACATAACTCTTCTTGCTCCTGTAAAACAAAATCAACTCAGTATGAGTCGATGCATAATGGGATATATCGACTCATGCACATGTTTGTGTCGACACATACGCGTTTTGTGTCGACTCGTGCACCTTTCATCCTTCTGTTTTGGGGTTTGGATAATAGTATGTATCGACACATAAGGCTTTGTGTCGACTCATACCCTGTTTTGTCACCAAAATGAGTCAACTCATGTGGTTATGTTTCGACTCATGCTGCAATTTTTTGCCTTAAACATTGTTGTTTTGAATTTGAACCTCTTTCAAGATGTTGTTGTAGCTTTAGTGAACCTCCAGGATACTGCTCCAATCCTACCTCTTGAGAAATTGAGGACCTTAATGAGCATGTCTTGAGTAAAAATGGGAGGGAAAATTTTAGGGTACAACACTCACTCAATAGATGAGTCTAATATTAAGACCGTTAATTAAAAATTCAGTGCAGAGTTATCCGATGTTAGCAGCTCAGATGACTCACATGGGAGACTTTCTTGGTGCTCCTAGAGCGCTAGTTCGACAAGATGCACCTCGACCACATGAGGTACCAGTGTAGTATGAGGAAGTTTTCGATGAAGAGGTCGAATTAGATCCACCGACTCCTCTATGAGTTGACCCCATACTTAGGTTTGTACAACAACCCCCGATAGTAATAGCAAACCAAAACCAGAATGTCGACCAATTGGTCAGGCACGTTCGACGTGAAATAGTGGTTGAGTAATGTACCCCAAAATTTTCCCTCTCACTTTTCAAGGCATTTCTCACAATGATTCTCAAGGTTCAAGCTTGCACAAGTCCATTGAGATTTTCCAGTACCAAGATTAAAAGGAAACTGTCAAAAAGGGGGAAAATAGATAAAATTAATATTTTGACAAATTTGGAGAAAAATAAGTGTTTTTCGATTCAGCTCCTTCGATTTGAACTTTTTGCCTCCTATATGCCTCTTTCGAATCTGGACATTTTGGCCTCCTGCATGCATCTTTCATTTTGTCATGTGGTTCCTTTTTTGCAAGTTTCGTTTGGGAATTTGACTCCCTTCATGCTTGTTTCATTTGGGCACATGAATCCTTCAATACAAGTGTTGTACCCCAAAATTTTCCCTCCCTTTTCATCAACATTTTCTCATCACAAGACTCTTGGAGCTCAAGATCAAGTTAGGGTCTGCTCTGCTCAAGGCCCCTCCTTGCACTGTTGACCCAAATTAGGGTTTGAGTTTGCACAGGGATGTTTTGACCTAAAATGCCCAAAGTGACTTTAATGCTTCATGTTGGACTCACAAGTTTATCCATACCAAGTTTCAAGCCTTGATTCCAATCTTTGCCCAATCAATTGGACAGTTGACCTAGAAATCAGTTGTATTGGGGAAAAATTCAACCGTGGCCAATTGACAGTCAAACTTCATGATTTTTGACCCACATCAACATTATGAACTCACATGAACTATTTGATCAAGTTTGGATCACAACTCCACAAGAAATTTTATCAGATCACCAAAAGGGCAAAATGATCATTTTTAGGGTTTTGACTGCACAAAGGCAATTTTTGATTGTTTGACCTAACCAATGGCAAATCAAGCTCATATCGGGACTCAAGGACTCAACGGCATTGTATTGACCCATTCAACAAGTTCAAAAGATCTCAAATGCATAGGATTGACAGATGAATTTTTCAGTCAACTGATCAAAATTTGACTGTATACTGAAAAGTCAAACTTTGACTTTTTGGTCAAAATCAAGTGCCAAGATTCATTTTTCATCAAGACATGTCAAATTATGAAACTTGTTCATCAAGAAACCCAAAATTGCAAATTAGGGTTTAAAATGAAGAAATTTCATAACTTAGAAATTTTCTAAGTTATGAAATTTCCTTATTTTTTCCTAACTTTGTCCCATTTTTTCACCAAGATGAAAATGGATTCAAATAAAACTTGAAACATGAAAGTCGTAGTCCATTGCAAAATCTACAACTTTTATTCACAAAGTTTCCTCAAAGGAAGCTTGTATTTCAAGTTATGATTTTTGGAACTAGGGTGCAAAACATTTTTAACTTAGAAAAAATTTGACCTATTCTAGGCAGGATTTTTGTCCAACTTCTTGGACATTTTTCACATGGTTCCACTTGGAGATTCAATTTGCATTACAAATATGGATTGTAGTACACATTCCAAGATTTCCAAATTGTCCAAGAACTTATCAAACACCCTTGTGGTTAGAGAGAATCGAATTTGCAAAGTTGGCCAAAACTCACTTTTGTTCATGGCCAAAGCATGTTCATAACATTGGCATTTTTCAAATCAGCATGGATTATGCTATCTTGCAGGCCTCTAAACCTCTTTAAACTCAACAATTAAATTCCTAACCATTGTGTTAAGGTGTTATTTCATCCCTTTGCGAATTGCACATAAAACTAATCCCTAACTAGAAAAAGCAAAGTTCCCATTTTTGGCTTAATGTCACTTTATGTCAAAAGTGAATCCTTGGGGCATGGGGCCAGATCTTTGAGGCCAGATAGAGTCCACAAATTTATGTTACCAAGAGCAAGATATGCAGCATACATAGAGGGTGGTACAGGCCTGCATTGTCAACTTACACTTTCTTGCTTACATTTGAAGAAACCTTGCAAACTGAAGCCAACTTCCATTTCCTGTCAACACAACCAAACACAAACTTTGTTCTCATCTTCCATACATCCCAACTAACCTAAGGAACAACTGAACTACCCCTCATACCTCCTCATACACAAAACACCATCTTGTTGCCAAAACAGGGTACCTGCTGCAGATTGAGGTCCACAACTCAATCCACTCGTGCACTTTGGCTAAAACCCTTGCAAACACATTCCATACCATCCATTGAAACTATTCCAAGCCCTAAACACCAGCTTTAACACCCCTAACCTCATCTGCCATTTTCATTTTTTCAGTTTTGCAGGTGAACTTCCATAGCACGATATAGAGTGATTCAAAGCAAGCTAGGAGTTAGAGAAGCATCCTTGGACTTCAGGAAAGCTCAAAAAAAGCTCAAACTCCATTGAAGGTTGCTACATTGCTTTGTTCAAGTCAAGCTGAAACAGGTAAAACCATGGACTTCTATCTCTTAATCTAGGAAGAGTTAAGCTTAGGTTTGTGAATGAAACATGCTCTACTCATACCCCTGAAGCCATACATATGATCACTTTTCATTTATATTAAGTATGCTGTGAGAATTTTAACCATGAACATTGAAAAAAAACTAGGTCAGAAATTGGGGATGATGAATTTCTCCCTGGTTTCTTAGAGTTAGGTCAAGTGTTTTATATGTTTGAAATCGTGACTTCATGCTCTACAATGTTTGTGTTATGAGTTTTGTGTAAAAGTCAAAGAATTAGGAGTTAGTGTTGAACAAGGAAGGGCGCACGTTTTCTGTTTCAAATGGCTGGAGGTTGAAGAAGGTGGTGACTTTGGCTGGGCCTGAGTCAGCTTGCTGTTCACACCCCTTTTTTCCATTTACACCCCCTGGCCCATTGTGTGAAATACTTGTCATTTTTGAATTTTTCTTTTTGATTTTGACTTAATATTTTTTGCTCAAATATAAAAAATATCAAAAATATTTTTCCACACATTTTTGCATTTATTTGGCATTTATTTGTTTTATTTAGCATATACATGTAAATAAATATATTTCCTTTTTATTCAAAACCCTAGAAAATAATACAAAAATATTTACTTTTTTCAGTAATTTTTTTTTAATTTATTTACATTTTGAAAACATTTTCTAAAATATACTTTGTTTTGTAAATAATTAATATTTTATTGTTGTACATATTTAGTATATTTAATATAATATATAAATACTTGTATATTTTATTAAATATCTAGGATAAAAATATGAAAATAATACATTTTTATTTTTATTAATATATGACACTAAAAATACTTTTTTATAATTTACTTCTTATTTTTTGTATATAATTAACAAATATTGTATATAATTAATAAATAAATACTATTTATTCAAAAACTAGGGTTTTGCCCTAAATGACAAAAATATTCAAAATTTGACCTTTTTATTTTTGTTTATATTTCACATTGAAAAATACTTTCACATACATAAAAAATCATTTTGGACATAATACATTTTGCATATTTATTGTATTTATTTAAATATTGTACAATTAAATATTTGTATATTCGATATGGATGTAATAGCTTAGAATTTAATTTCTTGTCAAATATCCCCAATGCAAACTTGTACCCTCATCCCCATAATCATGTTGTAATAATTTAGGACTTTAAATTTCCGCATTAAAAAGCTTTCAAATTATGCCATGATAGACTTAGGATTTGTATGCAAATAAAATCAACGAATAGCTTGACCTAATTCAAGATAAACATGCATGAAAAACAAACACAATGCACACTTGCACCCTTAGGGTTACTCCACTTGTTGCCTTCAAAAATGGGCCATGGTTGCATGTTAAGTGTCTTTGGCAAAACAAAAACAAAACAAATGATCATAGTCCCTCGATGACGCTATCAAGTTGCCTAAAATGATCAAGTCCCTTGAGAAAATTTCCAAAGATACTTGGCACTATTGCCTCTATGGCCTAAACGATGACCCGCGCCCATCCCGTTAATATCCTAACACAAGGTTGTTCACCAAATACAATGGTGAAACAACACTGTTAAAAGGGTTAAAACATGGGAAAGATCTTTGAGAAATTTAGGGTAGATAGCTCTTGGTTACTTGACCAAACTTGCAAAACAAATCCTTGCCATTTTTCAAAACACACATCACAACACAATTTCCAAAACAACTTTTAAAAACATTGAAACATCTTTTCAAAAAGACAAACACCTTTGTAAAACATTCAAACAAGAATTGTTACAATGGTTGCCTAGACAAGGCATCTTTTTCAAAACATTTTCAAAACCACACACACAAAGCACCATTTCAAACAATTGAAAAGCAAAGGCAAGTGATCTAAGCAAGTAACTAAGAGCCCATGGATAACCATGGATAGAAAGGGTGCTAATACCTTCCCTTTCTATAATCTACTCCCCGAACCCACGAAAACATCTCAAAGGTTTTTCCTGTGCTTTTTAACCTTTCCTTAGGATAAAATAAAAAGTCGGTGGCGACTCTTGCTAAACCGAAACATTTGCGAAAACAAACGCAAAACCTCAAGTCAGTTCTCCCACCGTATCACAGAACTGGAGACTCTGCTGGGGAATTATTTAAAAGTGGAGTAACCTTAGGGCCTAGATCACCCTTTTGCATGACTAATTGTTTGCTTTGATTGCTTTACATTTTGGTTCTCTTGTTTGGGCTTGAAATCCTACACCCGAATTTGGGAAACATTCATAGATAGCAATACGTTGTGGAAACTGTGCGGGGTATACCGAAACGGTTGAAGCAATAGCTATATTAGTGCGACATATTTGTGAGTACCGGTAACCCTTGAGTTCAATCAAGGAGAGTACGGGGCCGCTGAGTGATGTCACCAAGCACTAATGACCTAGAACCTTACTTGACCATCTTGGCCTTTTATTAGGGGTAGTGAGATGATCGGCTTTGGTGCAGTCCGAAGTTGGTAGATACTCGATACTACACTCATTGAGGGTTGTTTTCTTGGAATATTTTGCTCGCTAGTTAAATGGCTAAACCAAAACAATGAACATGGAAAACAATCCAATGATATTGAGCTCTTTAGAACCCGGTTACTATTTTAAGCCAACTTCACTCAAGAGGGTACTTACCTATGAAACCCCATGCAAGCCTGAAACTAGGGTTTTGTGTGACTTGCTTGTACATATGTTTGTGCATACATCATGAACATCATAAAGCATCATATGCATCCACTAACCATTTCAAGGGTTTGGATCTTCATCTTTGTTCTTGTTTTATAGGTCATGGAAATTCTTCGCAGGAAAACTATCCAAGTCAACCTTGTGAGAATCCCTCCTCAACTCAAGGAGCTTACATCCAGAATTACAGAAAGTTCTCTCTTCAGTGAAAGACATGGTAGACTTCTCAACCTAGTCAACACCAACATTAAAGAAGACATGGTGAAAGTGTTATTCCAATTCTTTGACCCCCTTCACCACTGTTTCACATTTCCCGACTACCAATTGGTGCCTACTTTGGAGGAATTTTCTCAACTCCTGAGAATTCCTATTCTTAATCAACTACCCTACAACGGTACGGAAAAAGAACCAAGACCTGAAGATGTTGCTCAAGCACTACACTTGCAATCATCTGACATCAAGGGGCATTGGGAAACCAGAAGTGGTGTCAAGGGCTTCTTGGAAAAATTCTTGTTTGAGAAGGCACAAGAGTGTTGGAATTCTTTGGATCTACAAGCCTTTGAAGAGATTGTGGCACTCCTCATTTATGGGTTGGTCCTGTTCCCAAATCCTGACCAACTTATAGATGTGAATGCTGTCAAGATTTTCCTATCCAGGAATCCCATACCTACATTTCTTGGGGACATCCTCCACTCATTTTACACACGAACAAGGAGGAAGAGAGGTGTTCTCATGTGCTGTACTCCTCTCCTTGCAAGGTGGTTTATTCCGCACCTTCCACAATCTGTTTTGAAGAATGAACAAGGCTTAAGGTGGTCACAACGGTTGATGACCCTCACACATTCTGATGTACATTGGTGTTCTCGGTCCAGAGAAAATGTCATCATCATCGATCATTGTGGTGAGTTCCCTAATGTTCCATTACTTGGCATTAGGGGAGGCATTACCTACAACCCTTGTCTAGCTTTGAGACAATTTGGATATGCTCGGAGGGATGGCCCTCATGACATGCTGATTCCTGACCTAGTTTTTGACTTCGACAACGATGCGCAAGAACTTCGCCAAAGATTCATCAGAGCTTGGAGGATGCCTAACAAGGTAGATAGCAAGACACTGGGGCACAAGAACTCCATCCCTCTTGAGCCTTACCTCAAGTGGGTACGAACCCGCGCCCAGAGTCTTATGATGCCTTACCCTCACATTCTCCCTTTGATTAAAGAGCCTGTTAAGGAAGGAGAGGTTCCATACACCATCCTACATCCTGACATGCCAACATCATGGGAGGAAATGCAAAAGAGTTGGATCCAACTCAAGGAAGAACAAAATACTTTTGAAGCCAGCTTCTACGCCAGTGAGAAGAAGGTTTTGGAGCTTACCCGCCGACTTCACGAGGAGGAGACCCTCAACACTTACATCGTACCAAAGAGGATGCGCAACGTCTTTTTACCTTAAGAAGTTTTTGTAATATTTGGCCCATGGGGCATTTATGTACTGACAAAATTTCTTCTTATTAATATGACGTGTGTTCTTTTTTGTTTGCAACAACTTTGAATTTCCAGATCCTTGAATGCATTACATGAATAAACATATCATTCATCATATGCATAAACAGGTCTTCACACCAGGTTTCCTTATCTTTCTGATGTTTATTTCAGTAAGATGGATCTTGAACAGACGATCAAAGATCTGCAGGCACAAAACTCGCAGTTTCAACAGCTCCTTATGACCTTGGCAAAGGGTCAGGAGGATCTTAAAGCACTGTTAGGGAATAAAGAGCAAGAAAAAGGAAAAAAGAAGAAGAAAAGAGTAGGGGTAGCTACACTAGGAAGAAGATTTGAGAATGAAGCTAGGAGAGTTCTTGAATTCCCCTCCACATCTGATGAGGGAACCGGTAAGGGAAAACGAGCTGCATTACCTTCTGAGTCTGAGGCTGAAGAGGAAGAGGTTGAGGAAGATGAAGACTATTCAGAGCAGCAATACCCGCCAGCAGACGACAAATACAAAAACCTGGAGGATAGACTGGAAGCTATGGAGCTGCAAAGGGTTCCCGGGTTAGATTTTGAAGAATTGGGATTGATTGCTGGGATTGTGATCCCTCCAAAGTTTAAGGTGCCAACTTTTGCAAAATACGACGGTCTGTCTTGCCCAAAGATGCACCTAAGGTCGTATGTCAGAAAAATTCAACCTCATTCCTCCGATAGAAATCTTTGGGTACACTTCTTCCAGGAAAGGTTTTCCGGTACACAGCTAGATTGGTTTTATCAGCTTGAGAGGTCAGAAGTGCATAGTTGGGAGGATTTGGCAGCTGCCTTTTATCGCCAGTATCAATACAACGCCGACTTGGCGCCAACCCGTACTCAGCTACAAAGTATGGGGATGGCCTCAAATGAGAGGTTCAAAGAATACACCCAAAAATGGTGCGACTTGGCCGGAAGAGTGCAGCCACCTCTTTCAGATAGGGAACTAGTTGATATGTTCTTGGGGACCCTATCTGGCCCTTTCTTCAACCATTTGATCGGGAGCTCTTCGAAAGGGTTTACTGAATTGATTCTGACTGGCGAACGGGTGGAAGCTGGTATTAAGAGTGGGAAGATTCAAAGGGATGCCTCTGCATCCACAACTGTTAAAAAACCATTCCCGGCTAAGAAGGAAGCAGCTGTTATATACTCTCAAAAAGGATCGGGAAGAACTGAGCGCCGGCCGACTGTAGGGACCGTGATGATTCAAAATTCGTCAAATGATCAGCCTCGTAACAATCAGTCTAGACCTAACCAGCAACGAGTAGAACGGCCACAACGGAAGTTCACCCGCATCAACATGATGCCTGCACAAGTTCTTTCCCATTTGTTGAAGTTGAATCTGACTGGTTTAAAGGAGGCGCCGAAAAACCCTAACACCACATCTCCATACTATCATGCCAATGCTAAATGTGCCTATCATTTTGACAGCGCCGGGCATGACACCAACAATTGCTGGGCGTTAAAGAATAAAATCCAAGACTTGATAGATGCTAAAGAGGTTGAGTTCGACGCCCCTGAGAAGCCAAATGTAATCTCCGCTCCAATGCCAAAGCATGGTCACAATGTCCATATTGTTGAAGAGGATCTGTTTGTTTCTGCTGTTGATGATCTGATAACTCCACTACTGACAATCAAGTTGAATCTGTTGAAGGCTGGGATTTTCCCAGGTTGTAAAGAAGATTGCTACTTTTGTTCCTCCCTACCAACCGACTGTCCATTGCTGAAGATAGGCATCCAAAGCCTAATGGATAACCAACAAATTCTTTTCGAAAAGACTCATGTTACTCCAACTCCTATCAATGAAGTTTCAATAATAACCATTTCCGCCAATCTTTCCAAGGTCCCCAAAAGGCCTGTTAAGATTACATCTGCTCCGAAGATTGTACCCTTAAAGATAACCATGCCTGGGCCCGTCCCCTACAAATCTGACAAATCAATACCGTGGAACTATGGTGGAGAAATCTACTACCACGGTGTTAAGCAAATTGAGATAATTGAAGAGAGCTCTGACGAAGAAACTGCCGACATTGGAAACATTGCCGGTACGAGAAAAATTACCCGAAGTGGAAAAATTTTCTCTCCAGAGATTTCCCCTCCAAAGGCAATCTTTGGACCCTCAGCTGTTCCCAAAGTTACCCTTGCACCGGTAAAACTATCTGCAAGAACTCCAATGATTGAGGAAGTTGTTACTCCTGTGGTCGTCCCTCCTGCTGCTCCTGATAAGGGGAAAGGGATCCAAGAAGAGCTCGTCAAGACGAGGGCTCAGCCGTTGGTCGTCCCTGAAACCTCTAAGTAAGAAATGGAGGAGATTCTGAAAATAATTAAGAGGAGTGATTATGATGTGGTGGAGCAATTGGGGCAAACCCCCTCGGAGATCTCTATGTTAGCTTTGCTGCTTTGTTCGGAGGCTCATGCCAAAGCATTGATAAGGTTTTTGAAGACAGCCCATGTGCCCCAGGAAACCTCAGTCGATCAATTCCAGGATTGTGTAGCCAGCCTTACCGCCGACAACGGCCTGGGTTTCTCTGATGCCGACCTGACTCCGAAGGGAAGAAAGCACAATGACGCACTGCATGTGTCAGTTGAATGTCGAGGAACTACTCTTGCCCATGTCTTGGTCGACACTGGTTCTTCTCTAAACGTGCTGCCTAAGAAGGCTCTCGACCGGTTGGATTGTGAAGGTTTGGAGCTGAAACCAAGTAATATCATTGTCAGGGCCTTTGACGGGTCTAAAAGGATGGTGCATGGGGAGGTCGACATTCCCATCAAGGTAGGCACTGAGGTGTTCCACTCCACATTATATGTAATGGACATCCGCCCATCCTACTCTTGCTTTCTAGGAAGGTCGTGGATTCATAATGCTGGGGCAGTCACTTCCTCCCTACATCAGATGCTGAAGTACCCTGTTAAGGGTAAGATCATAACTGTACACGGTGAGGAGGAGTACATGATCAGTCACCTGAACTCCTTTCGGTATGTGGAAGTGGATGGCAAATTCATTGAAACACCCTTTCAGCACTTTGAGGAGGTTTCTCCCGAGGTGGCAGTAGCAAAGGCAGTAGCTGAGGTACCCAAGCAAGTGGCCAGGATGGCATCTCTGAAAGACGCAAAGACTGCAATGAAGGAAGGGAAGAGCTCAACATGGGGACAGTTGCCTGATTTTCCTCACAAGACAGACAAGTTTGGGTTAGGGTTTACCGCTGTAGGGCAAAAGGCTATGCGTCGCTCAAAAATTGAAAGGACACCCATCAAGATTTCTCCTCATGGAATCAATGCTTTGGAAGAAGAAGACAAAGAGGGTGACATTGAAGATTGGATCTTCCCAACCATTGAAGGGGGACTGCACAACTGGGAGGCGAAATACTTCGTTCCCATTACTTTCATTGATCAGTAATTTATCTTTCGAACATTTCCTGTTGGTCTGTAATAATTACTAAAACAATCTGCACACTATTTTTCACCTCATGCCTTGCCCGGGGCATGTAGGTCCATTTGTAAGGGTTTTGATTCTCTTCATAATCGTATGCCATGTTTAATGAATCATTGGACGTTTTTCATTTATAAAATGTTGTGTTCATTTTCTTTCCTTTTGCATTTGTGTTTGTTTAAGGATGGCTATCCCTTACACACACCCACACTCACAAATGCAGGTACCCATCCATTCTGGATTCCATGGGTGACTATTCTGTTGTATCCTTCAATAACTCTGAAGATTTGGTCAATCAGGCTGAGTACGAAGATGAAGAAGATTGTGAAGTACCGGGAGAGCTAGCCAGACTTCTACAACAAGAAGAGAGAGCCATCTTACCTCATGAAGAGCTGTTGGAAACTGTCAACTTAGGAACAGAGGAAGACAGGAAAGAAGTACAAGTGGGTGCCAATATGGAACCAAGTGTCAAGGAGCGCTTAATACAACTGTTGAATGAATACGTTGAAATCTTCGCCTGGTCTTATGAAGACATGCCAGGGTTAGACACAGACATCGTGGTTCACTGTCTCCCTACAAGAGAGGACTGTCCACCGATCAAGCAAAAAGTCCGCCGAATGAGGCCCGACATGTCTGAGAAGATTAAAGTTGAAGTAATGAAGTAATTCGACGCTGGCTTTCTGGCTGTTACATCCTATCCACAATGGGTTGCTAACATTGTGTCCGTCCCTAAAAAAGACGGCAAGGTCAGAATGTGTGTGGACTACCGGGATTTGAACAGGGCCAGCCCTAAAGATGATTTTCCGCTACCACATATCAACATTTTGATTGACAACACGGCTCAGCACAAGGTGTTTTCCTTCATGGACGGATTCTCGGGCTACAACCAGATCAAAATGGCCCCCGAGGACATGGAGAAAACAACCTTTGTTACACAATGGGGTACCTTCTGCTACAAGGTGATGCCATTCGGACTGAAGAACGCAGGGGCAACTTATCAACGCGCCATGGTAGCTTTGTTTCATGATATGATACATCATGAGATCGAAGTTTACGTAGACGACATGATAGCTCGATCACAAATAGAGGAGGAACACCTTGAACATTTGCAAAAGACGTTTGCCAGGTTGAAGGAATACAAACTCAGGCTGAATCCAAGTAAGTGCACTTTTAGAGTTAGGTCCGGTAAACTTCTAGGATTTATTGTCAGCAACAAGGGCATTGAGGTCGATCCAGCAAAAGTAAAGGCTATACAAGAAATGCCTGCCCCCCGTACTGAAAAGGAGGTTAGAGGGTTCTTGGGACGCTTGAACTATATTGCCAGATTCATCTCTCACCTGACGTCTACCTGTGAGCCAATTTTCAAACTATTAAAGAAAGATCAGGTAGTTGAGTGGAACGAAGATTGCCAAGTTGCTTTTGATAAGATCAAGGAGTATTTGCTAGAACCTCCAATTCTGATGCCACCCGTAAAAGGAAGGCCGCTGATCATGTATCTGACTGTTTTGGATAACTCAATGGGGTGCGTACTGGGCCAGCATGACGAGTCTGGTCGAAAAGAGCATGCCATTTATTACCTTAGCAAAAAGTTTACCAACTGTGAGACTCGCTACTCACTGCTCGAGAAAACTTGCCGCGCTTTGGTATGGGCTGCTCGCCGACTAAGGCAGTATATGTTGACTCATACCACTTTGCTGATTTCCAAAATGGATCCTATCAAGTATATCTTCGAGAAGCCTGCTTTATCTGGAAGAATTTCTAGATGGCAGATGATTCTGACTGAATATGACATCTAGTATACTACCCAAAAAGCTATAAAAGGGAGTGTACTAGCTGACCATCTAGCTCATCAAGCTATCGAAGATTATCAATCCATGAGATTCGACTTCCCGGACGAGGACATCATGACTCTGGACAACGTTGAAGGTAACGGACCGTATGATGGACCTAAACAAGGATCCCGATGGATCCTGTACTTTGATGGTGCTTCAAATTCACTTGGAAACGGTATCGGTGCGGTACTCATTTCCCCGGAAGGTTGCCATAAACCTTTCACGGCCCGACTTTGTTTCAGCTGTACCAACAACATGGCCGAATATGAAGCTTGCATCTTTGGTCTCAAGGCTGCTATAGACTTGGGGATCAAATCTTTGATCGTATTTGGGGACTCGGCTTTGGTTATCAGTCAAATCAAAGGAGAGTGGGATACCAAACATCCTAATCTTATCCTATACAAAGAACATGTCCTGACATTGCTGCCTCATTTCGAGCAAATCACCTTCGAGCATTTCCCGCGAGAAGAAAATCAGCTAGCAGATGCTCTGGAAACAATGTCTTCCATGTTTAAACTCAACTGGGATAACGAGGCTCCCCAAATCACCATCAAGCGAATGGATGAACCTGCGCATTGTCATGAGATCAATACCGAAGAAGTAGTGGAACAACCCTGGTTTCATGAAATCAAAAGGTATCTCCAGACTAGAGAATATCCCGAAGGAGCTTCCGTCAATGACAAAAAGTTCTTAAGGAGATTTGCTGCCAAGTTCTTCCTGAGCAATGACATCATTTATAAGCGCAGCCATGATTGTGTTTTACTCCGATGTGTAGACAAAGCTGAAGCAGAGTTAATCATGATTGAGACACACAGTGGCACATTTGTCACCCACCTGAGCGGACATACGATGGCTAAAAAGATTCTAAGGGCAGGCTATTACTGGTCTACCATGGAAGCTGATTGCCATCAACATTCTCGTACTTGTCACAAATGTCAAGTCTATGCTGACAAGATTCATATTCCTCCTGTTCGTCTCAACGTTCTGACACATTCTTGGCCATTCGCAATGTGGGGCATTGACATGATTGGAGAGATTAAGCCCATGGCATCCAATGGACATCGCTTCATCCTGGTCGCTATTGACTATTTTACCAAGTGGGTCGAAGCAGCCTCCTTCGCCTCTGTTAAAAAAAATGTGGTTGCCCGCTTCATCAAGCAGAACCTCATATGCCGGTATAGTGTCCCCGACAGGATCATCACAGACAACGGTACAAATCTGAACAATACTATGATCACCGCTCTATGCGAACAGTTCAAGATTTATCATCACAATTCATCTCCCTATCGGTCGAAGATGAACGGTGTTGTTGAAGCTGCGAACAAAAACATCAAGAAGATCATTCAGAAAATGAGAGTTACCTACAAGGACTGGCATGAGATGTTACCGTTTGCTCTGCATGGATACCATACCACGGCACGTACTTCAACAGGGGCAACCCCATTTTCTTTGGTATATGGCATGGAAGTTGTCCTACCCATGGAAGTTCAGATTCCTTCTTTAAGGATTATGAAGGACGCTGGTTTGAGTGAAGACGATTGGATTCAGACTCGACTTGATCAACTCAATTTGATCGACGAGAAGCGACTCACTGCTGTTTGCCATGGTCAGAAGTACCAAAAACGGATGATCAAGGCTTTCAACAAGAAAGTCAGACGTCAAGTATATCAAGTCGGAGATCTTGTAATCAAGCGGATTATCTTCCCGCAAAGTGATCCCAGGGGAAAATGGACTCTTACTTACGAAGGACCGTTTGTGATCAAAAGCATCTTTTCTGGTGGTGCAATGATTGACCACCATGGACGGTGACGATTTTCCACACCCTGCGAACGCAAACATAGTCAAAAGATACTACGCATAAAATAACCCGACAATTCGAAAACCCAAAAGGGCGACTTGGGCAAAAATGGGCATCCCGATGAACCGAAAACCCGAAAGGGCGGTTCAGGCAAAAATTAGGGATAAAACAAAAAAAAATCTGTACACCCGGCAAGTTGAAAACCCGAAAGGGCGGCTTGGGCAAAAAAGGGTTTCCCGGTGGATTGAAAACTCGAAAGGGCGATCCAGGCAAAAGTTAGGGAACTAAAGCGTATGACTATGTCTCGTTGGATCACTTTAAAGAACAATCTCTTCATCAACAAGCTCCTAGCTTCTGATCAATCCAATCATCGGCGGACGAAGCATTGAATGGACAAGATATTCAGAGTTGTGAAGGCTATAACAGAATGGAATCCCATGGAATTGTTATACATAGCCATCTTTCTTTTGTATAAAATTTTTAATTTTTTACGACAACATCCTCTTACTAGGATGCCTGTCTCCTTTGTACAAAGATACTCATAAAAAGTTAATACAAATACTTTTACAAATACATAAATTTACCTTGTCTTCTTTTTCTTTGTCACACTTATGTTTTGTTTGAGAAACGTCCAATGTTTTGTTAAATAGGCATATGCATTTGAACATAATCATTTTCTTACAAATCAAGAAAGATGATTGCTGATAGGTTGAAGGTACAGATAGATATCTTGATGCCCTTTCAGAAGGAATCCCCAGCGGAATTAAACTCCAAATTCCTCGACAAAGTTAAAATCCAAAACTTAATTCCCCAAACAGAGTTAGACTTCAGGATCCTCAGCAGAACAAAAGCTTTCTCAAAACTGACTTCCCCAGCTAAGAGAGCCTTCCAGAACTTAATTCCCCTCAGAGCTAAGTTTCAGTATCCCCAGTGGAGCCCTAAAACCTGAAAATCATATCCCCAGCGAAGTCAAAGCTGTTAAACCCCAGCGGAGATAAAACTTCCAACTGTCAATCCCCAGCGGAACCAGATTAGTGAACATTCTCCCACAGAGATACTTCCCATCAGATTGAAGATTCTCAGTCTTACTCCTCCAGCATGAGCCTCCCAGGTTCTGGACTCCCCAGTAGAGATCATCAGAATTCTCATTTCCCACAGGTCACCAAGTATTTTCAATCCCCAGCAGTGGTCCTAAGATCCCTCAACAACTGAAGATCTTGCTCCCCAAGCAATCAGCAGTCAGCAAGGATTTCTCACCCTCAGTAATCAAAGGATTTTCAATCCCCAGCTTCGGTTATGGGTTTATTTCCCCAACATTTGTCAAGGATTTATTCTCCAAAGCAAAATTACATTTCAAGTTGAAAGGTCGTTCAAAATTTCCTTCATCACCTGCTGGAAGTTACGATCATCATTAAAAATTCCTTCATCACCTGCTGGAATTCAAGGTCATTCAAAATTTCCTTCATCACCTACTGGAAGTTACAACCACCGACAGAATAACTGACAACTGAAGCTCCTAAAAATATGTTTCTCTCAAGAATGAAGACTCTCATCCTTAAAACCTCAGAAGATTGGTATACTCCCAATTTATGACCCTTAACAGAATGAAGACTCTCATCCTTAAAACCTCAGAAGATTGGTATACTCCCAATTTCTGACCCTTAACAGAATGAAGACTCTCATCCTTAAAACCTCGGAAGATTGGTATACTCCCAATTTCTGACCCTTAACAGATTGAAGACTCTCATCCTTAAAACCTAGGAAGATTGGTATACTCCCAATTTCTGACCCTTAACAGATTGAAGACTCTCATCCTTGAAACCCCAGTAGATTGGCATACACCCAAACTCCAAATTCCCCAACAGAATGAAGATTCTCATTCTCAAAGTGGCAGATAACCTGAGTTCCTGATACTTCCCAACAGAATGAAGATTCTCATTCCCAAAGTGGTATACAACCCAAGCTCCCGATTCCCCAACAACGGTCCCAGGACTTCTCATTTTTTCAACGATCTAAGGATTTTCAATCCCCTGCAGCATTCAAGGATTCATTTTCCCCGGAAGCAGTCAAGATTCTATTATCTCTGGCTATCCAGGATTCATCTATCCCCAGCAAGACAGCTCATTAGCTTACATGCGCATTCATTACATTCATAAACATTGATATAACATACATTGCATCATACATTTCATGCAACGTAACTTTGTGTTTTGGCTAATATTCTACCCTTTTTAGGATAAGATTGATAAGCTCAGACTTCTGAAAATAGTTTACGGATTCTCCAGACACGGATGTCAATCTATTGCTTATTCAGACCCCCAATTCAGAGATGTCCCAAAACATGGACACCTTTCTGATACTCATTTCTTTCACCTACAACATACATTCCAGATGGCATCTTTAAGCCCATCCCCGATAAGATTCTGTCGCTCTCCAGATGGCATCTCTAAGCCCATCTCCAGCAAGATTCTGTCACAACTCCAAATGGCATCTTTAAGCCCATTTCCTCAAACTACACTTTAACGAGTGCAAATTTAAGGGCACTCTAGTGTCCAATCTCCTTTTACCTTTGAGACGCGAAAGGAAAACTTGCCACTCTAACTCCTCAGGTTCAAGAACATTGAATAGGGGAAACTGTTGTACCCCAAAATTTTCCCTCCCTTTTCATCAACATTTTCTCATCACAAGACTCTTGGAGCTCAAGATCAAGTTAGGGTCTGCTCTGCTCAAGGCCCCTCCTTGCACTGTTGACCCAAATTAGGGTTTGAGTTTGCACAGGGATGTTTTGACCTAAAATTCCCAAAGTTACTTTCATGCTTCATGTTGGACTCACAAGTTTATCCATACCAAGTTTCAAGCCTTGATTCCAATCTTTGCCCAGTCAATTGGACAGTTGACCTAGAAATCAACTATATTGGGGAAAAAGTCAACTGTGGCCAATTGACAGTCAAACTTCATGATTTTTGACCCACATCAACATTATGAACTCACATGAACCATTTGATAAAGTTTGGATCACAACTCCACAAGAAATTTGATCAGATCACCAAAAGGGCAAAATGGTCATTTTTAGGGTTTTGACTGCACAAAGGCAATTTTTGACTGTTTGACCTAACCAATGGCAAATCAAGCTCACATAGGGACTCAAGGACTCAATGGCATTGTCTTGACCCATTCAACAAGTTCAAAAGATCTCAAATGCATAGGATTGACAGATGAATTTTTCAGTCAACTGATCAAAATTTGACTGTATACTGAAAAGTCAAACTTTGACTTTTTGGTCAAAATCAAGTGCCAAGATTCATTTTTCATCAAGACATGTCAAATTATGAAACTTGTTCATCAAGAAACCCAAAATTGCAAATTAGGGTTTAAAATGAAGAAATTTCATAACTTAGAAATTTTCTAAGTTATGAAATTTCCTTATTTTTTCCTAACTTTGTCCCATTTTTTCACCAAGATGAAAATGGATTCAAATAAAACTTGAAACATGAAAGTCGTAGTCCATTGCAAAATCTACAACTTTGATTCACAAAGTTTCCTCAAAGGAAGCTTGTATTTCAAGTTATGATTTTTGGAACTAGGGTGCAAAACATTTTTAACTTAGAAAAAATTTGACCTATTCTAGGCAGGATTTTTGTCCAACTTCTTGGACATTTTTCACATGGTTCCACTTGGAGATTCAATTTGCATTACAAATATGGATTGTAGTACACATTCCAAGATTTCCAAATTGTCCAAGAACTTATCAAACACCCTTGTGGTTAGAGAGAATCGAATTTGCAAAGTTGGCCAAAACTCACTTTTGTTCATGGCCAAAGCATGTTCATAACATTGGCATTTTTCAAATCAGCATGGATTATGCTATCTTGCAGGCCTCTAAACCTCTTTAAACTCAACAATTAAATTCCTAACCATTGTGTTAAGGTTTTATTTCATCCCTTTGGGCATTGCACATAAAACTAATCCCTAACTAGAAAAAGCAAAGTTCCCATTTTTGGCTTAATGTCACTTTATGTCAAAAGTGAATCCTTGTGGCATGGGGCCAGATCTTTGAGGCCAAATAGAGTCCACAAATTTGTGTTACCAAGAGCAAGATATGCAGCATACATAGAGGGTGGTACAGACCTGCATTGTCAACTTACACTTTCTTGCTTATATTTAAAGAAACCTTGCAAACTAAAGCCAACTTCCATTTCCTGTCAACACAGCCAAACACAAACTTTGTTCTCATCTTCCATACATCCTAACTAACCTAAGGCACGACTGAACTACCCCTCATACCTCCTCATACACAAAAACACCATCTTGTTGCCAAAATAGGGTACCTGCTGCAGATTGAGGTCCACAACTCAATCCACTCGTGCACTTTGGCTAAAACCCTTGCAAACACATTCCATACCATCCATTGAAACTATTCCAAGCCCTAAACACCAACTGTAACACCCCTAACCTCATCTGTCATTTTCATTTTTTCAGTTTTGCAGGTGAACTTCCATAGCACGATATAGAGTGATTCAAAGCAAGCTAGGAGTTGGAGAAGCATCCTTGGACTTCAGGCAAGCTCAAACAAAGCTCAAACTCCATTGAAGGTTGCTACATTGCTATGTTCAAGTCAAGCTGAAACAGGTAAAACCATGGACTTTTATCTCTTAATCTAGGAAGAGTTAAGCTTAGGTTTGTGAATGAAACATGCTCTACTCATAGCCCTGAAAGCCGTACATATGATCACTTTTCATTTATATTAAGCATGCTGTGAGAATTTTAACCATGAACATTGAAAAAAAAACTAGGTCAGAAATTGGGGATGATGAAATTCTCCCTGGTTTCTTAGAGTTAGGTCAAGTATTTTATATGTTTGAAATCGTGACTTCATGCTCTACAATGTTTGTGTTATGAGTTTTGTGTAAAAGTCAAAGAATCAGGAGTTAGTGTTGAACAAGAAAGGGCGTGCGTTTTCTGTTTCAAATGGCTGGAGGTTGAAGAAGGTGGTGACTTGGGCTGGGCTTGAGTCAGCTTGCTGTTCACACCCCTTTTTTCCATTTACATCCCCCTGGCCCATTGTGTGAAATACTTGTCATTTTTGAAATTTTCTTTTTGATTCTGACTTAATATTTTTTGCTCAAATATAAAAAATATCAAAAATATTTTTCCACACATTTTTGCATTTATTTGGCATTTATTTGTTTTATTTAGCATATACATGTAAATAAATATATTTCCTTTTTATTCAAAACCCTAGAAAATAATACAAAAATATTTATTTTTTTCAGTTATTATTTTTTTTTATTTACATTTTGAAAACATTTTCTAAAATATACTTTTTTTTGTAAATAATTAATATTTTATTGTTGTACATATTTAGTATATTTAATATATAATATATAAATACTTGTATATTTTATTAAATATCTAGGATAAAAATATGAAAATAATACATTTTTATTTTTATTAATATATGACACTAAAAATACTTTTTTATAATATACTTCTTATTTTTTGTATATAATTAACAAATATTGTATATAATTAATAAATAAATACTATTTATTCAAAAACTAGGGTTTTGCCCTAAATGACAAAAATATTCAAAATTTGACCTTTTTATTTTTGTTTATATTTCACATTGAAAAATACTTTCACATACATAAAAAATCATGTTGTGCATAATACATTTTGCATATTTATTGTATTTATTTAAATATTGTACAATTAAATATTTGTATATTCGATATGGATGTAATAGCTTAGAATTTAATTTCTTGTCAAATATCCCTAATGCAAACTTGTACCCCCATCCCCATAATCATGTTGTAATAATTTAGGACTTTAAATTTCCGCATTTAAAAGCTTTCAAATTATGCCATGATAGACTTAGGGTTTGTATGCAAATAAAATCAACGAATAGCTTGACCTAATTCAAGATAAACATGCATGAAAAACAAACACAATGCACACTTGCATCCTTAGGGTTACTCCACTTGTTGCCTTCAAAAATGGGACATGGTTGCATGTTAAGTGTCTTTGGCAAAACAAAAACAAATCAAATTATCATAGTCCCTCAATGACGCTATCAAGTTGCCTAAAATGATCAAGTCCCTTGAGAAAACTGCCAAAGATACTTGGCACTATTGCCTCTATGGCCTAAACGATGACCCGCGCCCATCCCGTTAACATCCTAACATAAGTTTGTTCACCAAATACAATGGTGAAACAACACTGTTAAAAGGGTTAAAACATGGGAAAGATCTTTAAGAAATTTAGGGTAGATAGCTCTTGGTTACTTGACCAAACTTGCAAAACAAATCCTTGCCATTTTTCAAAACACACATCACAACACAATTTCCAAAACAACTTTCAAAAACATTCAAACATCTTTTCAAAAAGACAAAAACCTTTGTAAAACATTCAAACAAGAATTGTTACAATGGTTGCCTAGACAAGGCATCTTTTTCAAAACATTTTCAAAACCACACACACAAAGCACCATTTCAAACAATTGAAAAGCAAAGGCAAGTGATCTAAGCAAGTAACTAAGAGCCCATGGATAACCATGGATAGAAAGGGTGCTAATACCTTCCCTTTCTATAATCTACTCCCCGAACCCACGAAAACATCTCAAAGGTTTTTCCTGTGCTTTTTAACCTTTCCTTAGGATAAAATAAAAAGTCGGTGGCGACTCTTGCTAAACCGAAACATTTGCGAAAACAAATGCAAAACCTCAAGTCAGTTCTCCCACCGTATCACAACAAGGTTTTGGTCAAACCTTTCGTTTGGGAATTTGACTCCTTTCATGATTTTTTTGTTTGGGTAGATGAATCCTTCAGTACAAGGTTTTGGTCAAACCTTTCGTTTGGGCATTTGACTCCCTTCATGCTTTCTTCGTTTGGGCACATAAATCCTTCAGTACAAGCTACTGGTCACACCTTTCGTTTGGGCATGTTGGTTCCCTTCATGCAAGCTTCGTTTGAACATATATATTTTGAATGTTTGCATGAAGTCACAAAATAGGGACCCCCTATGTACACTTCTTCGTTTAGCCACATGGGCCTTTGGGTAGGCAAGCCTTTGACTGGACAGAACCACCTTCACAAGGTTTTGTTTGTAATTGTGTCCTCTTCGAATCAGCATCTTTCGAATCTAACTCTGGGCATCCCATTCAAAGGACATGCTTGATGGTCCATTCGAAGGATTTACAAGCCCACTTTAAGGCATGTTTTTGGTGACCCATCCAAGGGTCACACTTTTGGCTCCTTCGAAGGATGCACAAAAGTGACTCATTTGAAAGGAACTTATTGGAGGAAAATCAAATAGTATTGTTTGGAGAAGAGTCTGGTCGAAGAATGGTCAAAACGAAAGGATGATATTCAAAGATGCTTGCTTCCAAGATCAGACCTGGCACACTGGCCAAAACTGTTGCACAACAGTCCTGAAACACTGCCCCATTCTTGCACCAAAATAGCATAAAAGGAACTGTCCCTCGAAAGTTACAAGGAACAGGTTACTCAATGTTTTCAAACCTTTTGTTTTCCCTCGAAAAGCTTTAGGCAGCCTTGCCTATAAATAAGAGGATCCAACACATGTTTAAGGAGGACTTTTTGGGCCAAAGGAACGAATCTTCAAATTTATCAAACACCATAAATCTCTCAAACACTTAAACACTTGTGAAAACACAAACCCAGAATCCTTACATCTTGTTACCCTTCGAATCCAGCAAGAAAGAAATTTCACTTGTTTTTCTCTTTTGAATCCACAGTAGAGACGCTACCCTTGCTCCTTCTCTTCGGTTCCAAGGACACTCGAGGCAACCACCTAAAGGCCCAGCACACGACCCATCCCCAAGCAAGGTATGTCATCCTTAACCATGGATCCTTCGTTTCAAGCACAACTTGTAAATAAAACTTCTTTTTGTTTCAAACATATACATAGCATTTGTTCCTCTTTCATTTACACCCTTTCAGTTTGTTGTTATTTCCTTTCTTTTTGGTTTTGTTCTTTGGTTTCTTACAAATGTTTTAAGAACTAACCTAGCCCTAAGGTAATGCTAGCATGGCCTTAGGCCATGTTGCTATTTAATATCTCAAACTAAAGAAATAGAAGACAAGAGTATGAAACGAAGCCTCTAACTTCCCCACTAACCTCCAGGTCAAACGAAAGAGGAAGCCAGAAGGCACCCCATGCTGACTTCCAGGCCCAGACGAAAGGTACGCTTGCATTGATTCTAGGCCCAGTCGAAAGGCACTCCCCCACTGCTTTCAACCCCCAGTCGAAGGAGGTAGAAAGGCAGATTGCATCTCACACTGATTCTAGGCCCAGTCGAAAGGTGCAACATGCTGACCCCCATGCCTCAGTAGAAAGTCACGCCTTCACCCCTTTCAGGCCAAATCGAAGAGAGCCAGAAAATGCAGAATCGAAGGGTTTCTGCCCAAAATCGAAAGACCCATTTTTCTTGCTTTTATTTTATTTTTCGCCTCTATATTTTCATGCAATTCAATATGGTTGTAATAGTGTAGGATTTTATCTTTCTACATTTTATTACTTTTGCATGATTGTTAGTAAAATAGGGTATGTATGGCAAGATAGAAACAACAAGTAGACAACCCCTAATCAAAGACTAAATGCATGCAAATCAAACACACTATTCACACATACACTCCTAGGGTAATTCCACTTGTTGCCTCGGAAAAATAGTCACGTCCCTCGAACATGTGCGTTTTAGCAAAGACCCTCGATAAAAGATCGTAGTCCCTCAATGAACCTCAATGTTTCCCTCGGTAAATGATCTAGTCCCTAAATGACATTGCTAAAACGTCCCATAGGTTGCCTTCTATGACTATACAAAAGTTCTACGCCTGTCCTTTCACATCCAACGATGGGGCTTCTTATCACATCAATGGTAAGATAGCAACATCTAAAGGAGGAGGAAAAGAACAATTAATACATTTTTGAGTAGGTAGGATGCTCCTAGTTGCTCGCTTGCTCACAACAAAAACATTTTATACACCAACACTTTCATTTGAAACATTTTCAAAAGTTAAAACACTTCGTACGCGTTCTTATAGAAACGAGAACCATTACAAAGACACCTTTTCAAAATCAATTTCAAAAACACATTCCACAAACACTTCTTTGAACTGTTTTCCAAATAACACTTTGTACGCGTTCTTATATAAACGAGAACCATTACAAAGACATTTTCAAAATACTTTCAAAACCCACACCAAAAGCACATTTTCAAACAAAAGAAAGTGATCTAGCAAGCAACTAAGGGCCCGTAGATAACTACGGATGGGAAGGGTGCTAATACCTACCCTTTTCATAACCTACCCCCCGAACTCAAGAAAACATCTCGAAAGGTATTTCTTATTCTTTTCAACCTTTCCTTATGGATAAAAGAAAAGTTGGTGGCGACTCTTGCTATCCGCAACAATTGCGATCAAACGTAAGACACCCAAGTCAGTTCTCCCACCGCGCTACACTGGGGAACAAAACCTAGAAGCCATTGTCAAACGAATAATGGTTAGGAATGGGATGAATACTGGTTATTAGAGAACCAAATATGTTTCTCCATTTCCATATTTTGTGTTACAAATAGAGTTACCAAGGGGTTAGAAACTCCCAAATTCACTAAGTTTGCAAGGGATGTCGAAGATTCCACCATTGAACATTTTGCCAAATACAAAATAGAACTTGGAGATTAAGTAGTGAATGAAGTGTTGAGGATAAAATATATTCCCAATTACCTAACAAAGAATGCGTTCACTTGGTTTACAACACTTCCCCCACAGTCGGTCCAGACATCGACCCAGTTTGAGAAGTTGTTCCATGAGCAATTCCATATGGCAGCCCATCTGTAATATCATCTGGGAAAACATCAAGAAATTCATGCACTATCCACAACTCATCGATGGTAATATGATTCTCAATGAATAAGGATGCCAATAATGAAAACACCAGTTCTCTACTAGCACCAAACTCAGATCCACACTCTGGAGGCAAGTTACAAATATATTTAGAAAAAACATCAGGAATCACAACACTGGCATATCACTAGCCATCACATTTCCTTCTATTCTCCAAGAAGAAAACATCAATAATACATGATTGTTCTCCCTCTAAGATATCCCAACTTGAATGACAGACAAAAATCACGAATACATACTCTTTTCAGTTTTGAAAAACAATATAGCTCCAATAACACTTGCACTCTTACAATTTATCGGTATACTGCACCAACTCCTATAACTGAAACATCTCAGAGAAGAAAAAGCTTCTCCAACAATTGTTTTAAACCAACCCATGCAGACAAACAATTAGAAAAAAACTAAGTACCGACAATGTTTCATACACATGTTGCACACTTAGGAACAAACAACATTAGACAACTTGGTCGAATGGACCGACCTACTCTGATACAAATAGTAACGCCCCATTTTCCCATAAGAATAATTATATCAACATACATGAAATATATCCGAGTCTACACAATGGGGTGTCACATGATTCAAAAATTCATAAAGTCTTGAATTACTTTGTTACTCCATTTATTCATAATAATTAATTCGACAGCGGAATAGTCAAATTAATTCACTTCCATGGCATAAAGCCTCAACAATAATAAAACACCACCAATTGTGGTCCATCATAAGAGTAAAAGTATGATACGCAAAACCTAAAACAATACAAAATTGTAACAAATTCCTAAATCCCTTGTTACATATAAGAGCGACTCATAAGACTCGATCAGGTAAAACTCTCTTCAAGCACTACTCAGGTACCTAATTATCTGCACTCCTGAAGAGCACAAACACAACAACACAAAAGGGGCGAGAATTACATTCAATAAATATACAGTGAATATATCATGTTAAGGAGTAGTAGTTCACACAAATCACACACCACATAACACTCCACAATGAAACCCATCTTTCACACCATACAACATGAATTCATTAATAATACAATGTAATGAGACCTACACCAACTCAATACATGTGGTAGCATATGGGCATAAGCCCCCAACATAGTGCCAATTGGGAAACAATGTGGCATAAGACCTCAACATAACACCATTACAGGCCAACAACAGGGCGTAAGCCCTCATTGATGAAATGCATGCAACATCGACATGCAACAACATAAATTATGCAACCACAAGGCATAAGCCTTTAACCATGTGCGAATTCCGGCCACGAAGATTATCATCATCATGCCACATACATCATAGTAACCATAATTCATCATATCGCACATATTATCCTAACCTACCTCATAAGAACCTATGTGTTACATGCATGTTCCTGATGCAAGGAGAGGAAGCTTGATGACAAATAGGGGCAGCTGTCATACCTCAAATTTGCTCGCCCTTTATTTCTACTGTCAAATATATTTTCAACATTGGTTTTTATAATATTCTTTGGTTCAATTATACTAACATTTTATCAATAATTTATTTCGATCATTTAAAAATGTATAATAGTTTATGTCAAATTATTTGTATTTTAAATAGAAAATACTTGTTCACTTTCATATACTTTCAATTGGATTTTTATTTTAAATGAGTAACATAGTACAATTGGTAAGGAATGAAGCTTGCAAGTATGAAGTTATGGGTTTTAATCTCCCTTGGTGCACTTTAGATATTTTTTCTGTTTTATTGTTATTAACTTTATTTCTATTTTTAATTGTTTTGAAAATCACACAAATCATGTTTTTTAATTATTTAAATAGTATTTTCGTTTTCCTGTATTTAGTATATTTTAAAATATTTTTTTTTTATTTAAATCATTACTTTATGTAAAAATATTGAAAAATCTTAAAAATTAAATAAAATCTTTTCAAATCAAATTCTTGTCAAATCAAATCTTGCACCAGGTCAATAAACCATCCAGATTCATAGTCTTGCTCACCAGGACTTAAATCAATTCTCAATTAATTTTCAATCTTCAAAATCATGCAAAAAATATACCAATTTCATTTAATTTTTGACCTAAAACTCATCTATAAATAACCCTCTACTTTCATAGTTTAGGGGAAGAATTCTCTAATCTCTCTCACTTTTTTTTCTATGTTTTTTTCTTTGGGTCTATTTTAGGGTTGTCTTAAACAGACAACCATGTTGTTGTCTTTAACCGACAGCGAATAATTACCAATAATTTCTCAAGAATTGTCCATGAAATCCACAGTTATACGATCAACAATCATCCACGAAAATCCATAAATTTCCAATTTCATACTTCTACACTTTTCAATATTTTTTTGCTTTTTTACGTTTTTAAAGATATTTTGGGCCAATGATTGCATATGAGACCCCTCTCCCCCCCCCCCCCCCCCCTTGTTTTTTTTTCAAAACTTTGTTTTCAAACCCTGTGTTTTTACCTTTTTGGCCGATGATAAAATCTTTGATATGAGGCCAACCTTTATTTTCAAATTTATCTTTCACTAAAAATTAAAACTTTGTTTTCCTTGTGATTTTATTTGCTTATAATTTTTTTGTGTGTTTCCCTTTTAACTCAATATATGATAATGTGGAAATAAGATAATAATCCAGATAAAACCTAAAAACCTCATTCTTTTCAAACTTAAAGACTAAATGGGTCTCCTTGAGTACAAGGGAGGTAAAGGGTTCCTAACACCTTCCCTTTGCCTAATTTAGCTACTTATCCAGATATCTCTTATTTTTAGGGTTTCCCAATTTCCCTGTCCTTTCATTAGGGTAAAACAAGTAATGGGTGGTGACTCTCATGTTTAAACATAAATTTTTTAAAGATGGTCGCTACATGTTGATTGAGATGAATGTTATGATGAAATTGATTAAAATACCATGTTGTTTTGCCACAACTTGATGCACATAATGCCTATAAGGTTGTATTATTGTTATGTAATGAAACATGTTGATTTGAGATGAATTTGGATTGTCATTGGTATGAAATCGCATGAGAATTTGAAACTGAACAGGTACAGAATCCCAACAGGGAGTTGCTGCTTGGTATGCGTCACCGGGAGAACCTATTTCGCCTGGTCTTTGCCAGGCGGGACGAGAAGGCGAAGGAAGGGGTGCTCTTGGAAAATTTATGGGAGGAGAAGTTTTTCTCTAACCTTACCGGGAAAGCAAGAGGCAAGAGCCCAACACCTCTGCATCACCGAGCGAGCATTAGGCGAACAGACCCATTCGTTGGGTGAAGTAGTAGCGAGCATGACTGCTTGCAAAAATATTGTAAATGTCATAACTTGAGTTTCTGAACTCTGTTTGACATGCCATTCGAAGCATTGAATAGATAACACAATGAACTATAATTAGAAAGAATTAAATGAGTAAAATGATGCATATTTCTAGCACCTTCCTATGATTTAACCTGACCTTTGAATGATGAACTATGATGATACTATGATGAATCGATGTGATTATGAAATTGATGTAACATGATATATGTTTGTATGATTGATTGATGTTATTGTGATGATGACAAATGTATTACGATGTATGTGACAATATTATGATGAATTCATGGATGATGATACGTTTTAACTAGAAGTGGTCGTGTGTATTATGTTGTTGCGAATCATGCATTCATGACATATATTAGGACATTGGTCATGTGATGAAAGGACGTTGGTCCAGTGATGATTTTTAGGACATTATTCCAATGATAGCCTCAATTATAACACCCTATTTTCCCATAAGAATAATTATCAAGATACATGAAATATATCAGAGTCTACGCAATGGGATGTCACATGATTCAAAATTTCATAAATTATCGAACCACTTCATTACTCCATTTATTCATAATAATTAATTCGACAACAGAATAGTCAAATTAATTCACTTCCATGTCATAAAGCCTCAATAATAATAAAACTCCAGCAACTGTGGTCCATCATAAGTGTAAAAGTATGATACGAACAACTAAAACAATACAAAAGTATAAAAAATTCCCAAATCCCATGTTACATATCAGAGCAACTCATAAGACTCGATCATGTAACACTCTCTTCAAGCACTACCCAGGTACCTGATTATCTGTACTCCTGAAGAGCACAAACATAACAACACAAAAGGGGTGATAATTACATTCAATAAATATACGGTGAATATCACATGCTAAAGAGTAGTAATTCACACATATCACACACCAAATAACACTCCACAATGTAATCCATCATTCACATCATACAACATCAATTCATTAATAATGCAATGCAATGAGACCTACATCAACTTAATGCATGAGGTACCATCAGGGCATAAGCCACAAACATAGTGCCAATTGGGTAACAACAGGGCATAAGCCCTCAACATAACGCCATTACAGGCCAATAACAGGGCGTAAGACCTCACCAATTAAATGCATGCAACATCAACATTCAACAACATAAATTATGCAGCCACAAGGCATAATCCTTTAACCATGTGCCATTTCAGGCCACCAAGATCATCATCATGCCACATACATCATAGTATCCATAATTCATCATATCATGCATATTATCCTAACCTACCTCATAAGAATCTATGTGTTACAAGCATGTTCCTGATGCAAGGATAGGAAGCTTGATGACAAAAGTGATCTTATAATTTTGGTAGGATATCATAAAACTGGTGCATACAGGCTATTTAATCCAATCAATGAGAAGATTGTGTTGATTCGAGACATTATGATTAATGAAAATTCTTCCTGAGATTGGAATTCTAATGATGCAATTAACAAGAAATTAATGATCTATGGTTTCAACAAAGAAACTGATGAAGTTGAAGTTGAAGAAATTATACATATTCTAGTCGAAGGCAATATCGAAACAGTTGCTGACATTCCCGACAATGTCAAAGTCAAAGAGAGTGTGGCTGGTACAAGCCAAAAACCTCAAAGAACTAGAGTTATTCAAGCCATACTTCATGATTATGAAGTGGTTGGTGATGATAAAGTCACACCAGATGGAGAATTAGTTTATTTTTATTTATTTGATGGTGTTCAACTAATCAACTATAGTGCGGCTCTAAAGATTAAACATTGGAATTATGCTATGGTCGAAGAGTTACAAGCAATTAAAAGAACTAACACATGGGAGTTAGTCGAATTGATGTAACGCCCCAGGCTGCCTTCAAGATTATTGACTGACCCCACAAACTAACACGAGTCTTTTCAGCATGTTTTATCCTCACTCACACGCTTTATGAGAAACTTCCCAGAAGGTCACCCATCCCAGAATTGCTCCAAGTCAAGCATGCTTAACTCTGGAGTTCTTATTAATGAGCTACCAAAAAGAAGATTAATCTTGTTGGTATAGGTAGTACCAATTAATCCTTATAAGCATTCATTCAACCATGCAGTCCCATACCTGCATAGCCTTGGGATCTCTCTCATTCTGATGTGGCGACCACCTTTGCCCTCTTAGGCTTCGGGTGTTACATGCGGTGCAACCACTCCTCGCCCTTTTCGTCCTCGAGTGTAACATGCCCACCATCTTCTGCATGGTTCGTCCTCAAACCCCATCGTACTGGTAGAGGTATGGCTCTGATACCATTTGTAATGCCCCAAATTGCCTTCGGGATTACTGACTTACCCTACAAACCAACACGGGTATTTTCAGCATGTTTTATCCTTGCTCACACGCTTTCTGAGAAACTTCCTATAAGGTCACCCATCCCAGAATTGCTCCAAGTCAAGCACGCTTAACTATGGAGTTCTTATGAATGAGCTATTGAAAAGAAGATGCATCTTGTTGGTATAGGTAGTACCAATTAATCCTTATAAGCATTTCTTCAACCATGCAGTCCCATACCTGCATAGCCTCGGGATCCCTCTCATTCTGATGTGGCGACCACCTTTTCCCTCTTAGGCCTCGGGTGTTACATGCGGTGCAACCACTCATCGCCCTTTTTGGCCTCGAGTGTTACCTAAAAGAAGATGCATCTTATTGGTATAGGTAGTACCAATTAATCCTTATAAGCATTTCTTCAACCATGTAATCCCATACATGCATAGCCTCGGGATCCCTCTCATTCCGATGTGGCGACCATCTTTTCCCTCTTAGGCCTTGGGTGTTACATGCGGTGCAACCACTCATCGCCCTTTTTGGCCTTGAGTGTTACCGAAAATAAGATGCATCTTGTTGGTATAGGTAGTGATCGGGAATTTATGAGTCTATTGGGATACTAACTGCAAGTATACAGTTTAGTCGTTCTAGTTTTAAATGATTATCGAACCCACAGAGACTGAGGATCAATCACATACGATTTAATGTTACAGTTTGTTTAACTAAGCGATGAATATTTGATTTTAGGGGGAAAATAGTTTAATTAAAAATAATAGTAATAGTTATACCGTATGTCATAGTAGGACTTCGGGAATTCGGTGAATCGCTTGGCCTATAAAGTATTTCAGTAAAAACTAATTGTTTAAAAACCTGAGACATACACTCTCGTGTTCATGAAATAAGTCATGCTACTAAACCTAGTGGATGCACTTTAAATTTAATAACACTTTTTGAAAACAATTTGAGTTTAATTAATTTATTAAAACACTCTCGTGTATTTAAAAATTAATGTTTCGTTACCACTATCTGGGTTGAACCCCAGCTCTCGCATGCAGGTTCTTGCCTTAATTAATTTCCCACTCACGTGGCAAAATCGTGTTAATTATTCTCTCACTCTCGTGACAAGGGTAGTTAAATTAAACATGGAAATTGGAAACCAGAAATTGTTTTATAAATGTTTTTGGCCAAGGTATCACTGAATTCTTTCGATACTTAAGAGTCACATACCGGTACAAATAATTTAGCCGGACATAATATATTTAATAACTATGCAATTCAAAATATAATCCATAAAAATAATTGGCATAATACAAGAATGAATAAATATTAATTGCAATAAAAACCTAGAAATAACGTTGCTATGGTAATCTTGGATGTTACAATATTCCGTGCAGCTCAATCGAAATCAATAAATTGTGTTAATTCTTAAATGAAGAATTAACACTCTAAAACTAATGCTTGAAATAGTGCTGGAAGTAGAAATTACAGTACGTAGAAAATGCTCAAAAATAAGGAAATAGAAATAATTGCAAAAATTAGTAATTTTGTTCTGGGAGAATTTCTTCGACCCTCATCCCTTTGCACTACCACATATATATAGGAGAAAATATAGCAGTTGAAAGAATCCTGGGAAAAGGCTTGAGTGGAGGAAATATAGGATGCATGGTTACTGAGTGGAGGGAATATAGGAGAACACTTCTGCCCTCACGTTGCCCACGTCTCCACCAATTCACAACGTTCATCTTTACGCGCGTGACGGTCGTCACAGGTGGGTGACGGTCGTAATGTGCTTGAATAGCGCATTACGCTCGTCAATGATGTGTGACAAGCATTCTTCTAGTTGGGGATGTGTTACGGTCGTCACAGGGTGTGACGGTCGTCACTGCTTCAAAATCTCCAAACTTTGCAGATTTGGTTCTTTTCTCTTCTGTTTATTGTCTAGTTTCCTTCATGTAGTCCTTTTTCATTGGTTTGAGTTGACAAATGTTGTACCTGTGAAAAGACACAAAAACTCGGGATAATCGGGAGTTAGACGACTCAATGTATTATAAAATCGGTAAAAAGCGTAGTAATTATATGATATGATTTCTCGTTATCAAATTCCCCCATACTTAAACCTTTGCTTGTCCTCAAGCAAATAGTCATTCGAAAGGTCGGACAAGTTTTGTCAAGCGCATATGCATGACATACCTTGGATTTTTAAAGCAATTTCGGGAAATCCTCGTCGGTTCGGCCAATACATGCGTGAAACACTAAAGATACGCTAATGACACAAGCAATAATCTTAGTCGTAGGCTTCCATTTCAAACGACCTATCCAACAGTTCCGTTATAATTCTGCCCAGAGTTCCTCGTATCTATTTCGCCCGATTTCATTCTGGCGCAATCACATTAAGCCCTTTGTCTTAGCACGTACGTAGTGGAGTAACCGGTTAGTGAATTTGATCCTTTTAGCACAGGGTCTGGTACACGAATGTGGCAACCCTACATATGTTATCCAAGTTGGAGGTTGTGAGGGATCGGGCCGTAGCACGCCCTACCGAGTTCAGGACCAGATACCTCTGAACCAACCAACACTGGATTCCTTCGTTATTTTCTCAACTCTTATATGTGACCGTATACTTTGGTGCACAAAATTTCTTTTCTTTTATCAGCGAGATAGGAAGGATATTTTAATGATCAGGCATCAAACACTTATATTCATCAATTCTCCACGTGGTTCGTGTCAAGACGGTGCTGACTGCTAGTATAAACTACTAGGGGTTACTGTAGAACTAAAAACTCTAGATGTCGATATAATGGTTATTGAAACGGATCGCGTAAGTATGAAGTCTACAGTGTCATAACCGTATCGATCTTGTTATGTCGTTTTCGGCTTTCCTAACTGGGGATTTCGTTAAAATATGTATGTCGGGCTAATGCGAAGATAAAATTTTTTGGTATGGCTAAATAAAGTGAAGAATTAAAATCGAGATATATCATAAAAATTACTAGTTTATAAAGGATGGAAAGGTACCTCTCCCACACTGAATCCGACATTGTCCTCAATGTTGGGGTATATAGGCGGGGAAGTACAATTACAAAAATAAACGGAAAGGAAATGAAACAGAAAAAATAATAAACTACATAAAAAATAAAGAAAAACTACTGGTGACCACGTCCTCTACTCCTGGTGTGAGAGCGACTGGTAGGAGTGGCTTCTGTGTCAGTATCTTGGAAACCAAGGGTGCTGACGTCCAGCCTTAAGGAATTGAGCTCTGACAGGGCCTCATCTAACTTCTCATTCATATTCCGCTGCCCAGTCAAGATCTGAGTGTTTTGAGCGCATAAATACTCATATTGCTCATGTTGTCTTCTTTCAAGCGTTGCGCTCATTTGATTTTTCATATGAATGGCACGGAGAATGTCTTCAAGATTAATAGGAGGTGGTGCAGATGAAGGTCCTGGAATGTCGTGGACGGGAGGAGCATTATCCAAATCTTCTTGCATTTCGTCTGCGGGGGCTGTAGGTTGGTCTTCATGAGTAGGTGCACGCCCCGCGGGAGCTGCAGGATCAAACAACCAGTTTGCTCGGTTTCGTGGATCGATTCGGTCCCTGCAAGGAAAAATGATGTTCTGATAAACAGTGTTCCTGATCACAGGGTGGAATCTGCCATCCTCCCGCTCATAAATGAGATGTGCGGCCTTGCAGTGATCCAAAGTTAGCAAAGCCAGTGCCATAGAAGGCCTATTCGCGAGAGCAGCACCATAGTTCAGACCTATGGCAAGTGAAGTGACCAGCCCTACGAAATAAAAGGGTTTTCCACCTCTAGCACAAATAGAATGGATGTGAGCTAGTAAGAATGGGGCGGCGTTGATCTTTTGCCCTGTGAACACGCAATGCATAAAGAAGAGCTCCTTGGAGTTGAGCTTGTGGTTGCTGTCACGGGCGAAGATTATGTTGCTGAGGATGCGGTGGAAATAGCGGATGGCCGAATTATGAATGTGGGTGGCATTTAGGTGGTCGTAGGATCCGGCACGGATATTCGTCAAACTGTGCCATAAGTTGAAGGCTTCCTCACTAAAATTATTCGGCACTCGGAGATGGACACCTTCGTCCGAACAGAAGCCTAAAAGTCGCGCGATGTCAGATTTGGGTAACTCGTGCTCAATGCCAAACATGCGAAATTTGGCCAGGCCCGACAGTTGGTTTGTGGCACAGGTTCCATAAATCCACACTCTGCAACAATTGGCGGACACTGTCAAGTAGTCCCAAACTCCTCAAACAGTCAAGATCAACATACCGTGTAGGTTGGAGACCTCGGCGTTGAAACTTCTGAAATTTGATCCGTTGAGTTTTTCCTTGTTCGTCGGATCTGAAAGTGAGAGCGGGAGCTTGTTGGTTGTTGGCCATGGTGTCTATAAAACAAATTGAAAAAGGTTTGGAATGAGAATGGGGTAGTGGGTGGATGGTATTTTTAGTGTTAGAAATTTGGAAGTTTGAAGAAAAAATGGAGTGGAGTGGGTATGTAACGTGATTTTGAAGCAATGGAGGAAATGTGGTTAAGAAGACAATGGCTGGAACGGTTCAGTAATAGCCGTTCTGATATATTGTGCGCATGAGGGTCTTCACGAGGGTGTGACGGGCGTCATACGAAAAAAATGCGCGTTACGCTCGTCACGAGGGTGTGACGGTCGTAACACGTTCAATGTCATTAATGAGAAGACCGTTACAAGACCGTTACGAATGTTTATATAATTTTTTATTATTTTCTTAATATTCCAAGTTTGAAATATTCTAATAATTATAGTTTTGAAATATTATTTACTAACACATAATGAAATAATATTTGCGTGAAATATAAACAATAAATTAAAAGAAATAAAAAATGTACTGAAAATGAAAATGAATGAAAATAAAATAATAGAAACTTGGTACTTGATAAATAATTGAATTAATCCATAAAAATTGTTTCGAAATAACTTAAATAATAAAAATGATAAAATGCTAGAACAACTAGAATCCTCCCCACACTAAAACCAAACAGTGGCCTCACTGTATGTACAAATGCGAGAGAAGAATAAATCAAGATACCAACGGCAACTCTAGCCACATGGAGTAGGGAACATATACTGGTGCATGAAATCCAGCTGGTCGGTCACCAAATTTATGAAAGCGATGAAGTCCACTCAGAGAGATGTAAGCTCACCCCGCATTTCAGTAATTTCTTCATGCAAAGAGTGCAGGGTAACAATAGGTGGAGGTGGTGGTGGGATCTCTGGAGCCTGGGTGGAGGTCTCAGTAGAAACTACCTACTGCTCCCATGGATCAGGGAACTGATGGTATCCCGATGGTGTGGCAGGGTCTTCAGCATCGTGAGAGGTGTTGGGTACTTCGTAAATGTCAACAGTAGAAGGAGACGAAGGCGGTGTAGCAGGATGGTGGAGGTCAAAAAGCCATTTTTCTCTATTATGCACACTAGTGATAGGGTTCGGGAGCATAAACTGGTGGACAGTCTCATGATTAATTAACAGCTCAAATTGATCTGGCCCAAGATTCCCGATAAAGATAGTGTTGAAGCAAAATTCAATGTTCATCGACTTTATTCCATAATGCGGGGCTGATCCTAGCATAGGCCTTTGGAGTCCAATTGCATTTGAGATCATAGTGACTAAACCACCCAACAGGATTGGTGCATTCGGAGTCTGGATAATACGCTCCATGTTGGCTAGCATATAAGCGGCACCGTTTACCAGACGGCTCTGGGAGGCACAGTACATAATGAAGAGCTCATCACGAGACACAGATGTAACATTCTGTTGTTTACCAAAAAGGGTATGGGCGATGATCTTATGAAAGTACCTGATAGCCGGGTTGTGGATGCACTCAGAATAAAGGTCAGACGGCTCTGGATGGTTATTGCCAGCAATGCTTCCCTAGAAAAAATCAAGGTCATAGTCAAGCAATAGGTCCTCCTGGGTCATAGTAATAACATCAGGGCCAAAAGGGAATCCCAACAGGTTGGCAAACTCTCGAAGGTTATAGCGGTAGTCCATGTCAAACAGCCTGAAGGTTATCAACCCACGATTGAATCCTAACCCGTGATTTGGAATGTAGCTCGGGGTGCTCAGGAACTCAAGGGTCAGCTTCCTGTAGGTACAATACCGTCTTCAGATAGGAGCAGTGTCCCAGCCAATCTGGTGTAGAAAATACATGACACTCTCACGAATGCCAAGAGCAGTCATAGCATGGTCATTAGCGTAGATTATAGGGCACATTTCCCGCTCAGCCAGATCCTGAAAGCGTCTTCTCTGGTGCCTGCTTCTCAAGGTGATATTCATGTAGTTTACGCGTGCCATGGAGCTAAATATGAAAGCAAAAGAATTACCCCCTGAAAATATTTAATAAATGTTTGAAAAACTTTGTTAGTATTTTCAGGTTAAAAGTGCCGAAGTTAAATCAAGAAGAAAAAGAAAGTTTAAAGGAAAAATAAAAATAGAAGAAAATCAAAAGGAGTAAGAGATGCAACATGAAAGTTTTAAAGATTAAGAAAAATAAAAGAAAAATAAAAACATGTTAAAACAATAAAAATAATTAAAAGAAAACATGGGTTGCCTCCCACGAAGCGCTTTTGTTTTATGTCGATGGCTCGACAAATAATACCTATTCAGTTAGGTATCGGGGTAGGTGGCTCACTTAACTGAAGGTAAGCCGAATAGTTGATATTTCCGACGTTAAAGTAGTGCTTTAAGCGCTGGCCATTGACTATGAATGGTTCGATAGAATTTCCTTTAATTTCTATCGCACCACTTGGGAAAACTTTGTTAATTTTGAATGGTCCTGACCATCTGGAACGTAATTTTCCCGGGAAAAGTTTCAGTCTAGAGTTGAATAGGAGTACGATGTCTCCTTCCTTAAATTCTTTCAGCGAGATACACTTATCGTTCCATTTTTTTGTTCTTTCCTTATAGATTCTAGCATTTTCATAAGCGTCTAAACGCAATTCGTCTAATTCATGGATATCTAATATTCGTTTTTCACCAGCAATCTTGTAATTTAAGTTAAGGGTTTTAATGGCCCAATAAGCTTTATGTTCTAATTCTACTGGCAAATGATAAGATTTTCCATAAACTAATTTAAATGGTGTTGTTCCGATAGGGGTTTTAAAAGCTGTCTGATATGTCCAAAGAGCATCATTTAGCTTGGAGGACCATTCTTTCCTGGATGTGGCTACGGTTTTCTCAAGGATTTGTTTTATCTCCCTATTTGACACTTCCACTTGTCCACTCGTTTGAGGATGGTATGGTGTGGCTATGCGATGTTTAACGCCATATTTTGAAAGTAATTTTTCGAAAATTCTAGAGATAAAATGGGAACCTCCATCACTGATTACTAGTCTTGGTACACCGAATCGTGGGAAGATAACATGCTTGAATAGTTTAAGTACCACTCGTGTATCATTTGTGGGTGCAGCGATGGCTTCAATCCATTTTGATACATAGTCAACAGCTACCAAAATATACTTATTTCCAAAAGATGCGGGGAATGGTCCCATGAAATCAATTCCCTATACATAAAAAATTTCTACTTCGAGGATTCCTTTTTGCGGCATTTCGTCGAATCTAGATATATTTCCTGTGCGTTGACATCTATCGCAGTTCATAATTGCTACGTGGACGTCTTTCCATAAAGTAGGTCAAAAGAAGCCAGCTTGAAGTATTTTTGCACAAGTTTTCGATGTACTAGCGTGTCCACCATAAGGGGCGGAATGGCAATGGGAAATGACGTCGTCTATTTCATCGTTAGGAATGCAGCGACGGTAGATACCATCGGCGCCTCTTTTAAAGAGTAATGGTTCATCCCAAAAGTAGTGTTTAAGATCATGGAAGAATTTCTTCCGCTGTTGGTACGTTAAATCAGGTGGTAGAACACCGGCAGCTAAGTAGTTGACAAAATCAACGTACCATGGTAATGTGGTGTTTTTACAGATGGCTTTCACTACCGCAGTTGTTAAAGGTTCATTGTGTTGATCTAAACTGTCGGTAGGAGCTATCTCTAGTTTAGAAATAAGGCGTTCGTAAGGGAAATCTTCGTTTATGGGAACACTCTCGGTTTGGATTCCATCTAATCTTGATAAATGGTCTGCTACCACGTTTTCAGTTCCTCTTTTGTCTTTTATTTCCAAGTCAAACTCTTGTAGGAGTAAGATCCATCTTAGTAGTCGCGGTTTGGCGTCTTTCTTACTTAGTAAGTATCAGATCACAGCATGATCCGTGTAAATAATGATTTTGGCGCCCACTAAGTAGGAACGAAATTTATCCAATGCGAATACAACAGCTAAGAGTTCCTTCTCCGTAGTGGCGTAATTCATTTGTGCGGGATCGAGTGTTCTACTTGCATAGTAGATAGCGTGAAGCTTTTTATCTTTGGGTTGTCCTAGGACTGCGCCTACAGCATAATCGCTCGCATCGCACATTATTTCAAATGGTAGGTTCCAATCAGGAGGTTGCATAATAGGTGTTGAAATTAAGGCTTCTTTAAGCGTCTCAAATGCATTTAAGCATTTATCGTCGAAAATAAACTCAGCTTCTTTCATTAATAATTCAGTTAGTGGCTTCGTGATTTTAGAGAAATCTTTTATAAAACGTCGGTAAAAACCAGCGTGTCCTAGAAAACTTCTTATTTCTCTAACTGTTTTTGGTGGTTGAAGGTTTTTGATAATTTCAATTTTTGCTTTGTCGACTTCAATCCCTCTGCTTGATACAATGTAACCCAACACAATTCCTTGTCTCACCATGAAGTGACATTTTTCCCAATTGAGCACTAGGTTGACATTGACACAGCGTTTCAGTACTAATTCAAGATTTGATAAACATCCGTCAAAACTTTCTCCATAGACAGAGAAATCGTCCATGAATACTTCCTTAATTCCGTCTAAAAAGTCTACGAAAATCGCCATCATGCATCGTTGGAAAGTTTCAGGTGCGTTACATAGTCCAAATGGAATTCTTAGGTATGCAAAGGTACCATAGGGACATGTGAACGTGGGTTTCTCTTGATCATCAGGATGAATGGGAATTTGGAAGAATCCTGAGTATCCGTCAAGATAGCATAAATGAGAATATTTGGCTAAGCGCTCGAGCATTTGATCAATGAATGGTAATGGGAAATGGTCCTTGCGCGTAGCTTTGTTTAGTTTTCTGTAATCAATACATATTCTCCATCTTGTTTGAGTACGTTGTGCTACCGATTCTCCTTTCGTGTTTGTTATAACCGTAACACCTCCTTTCTTAGGTACTACGTGAACTGGACTGACCCAGTTACTATCTGATATTGGGTATATGATGCCTGCCTCTAGTAGTTTCTGCACTTCTTTCTTAACGACTTCACTTAGGATATGATTTATTCGTCTTTGATGTTCTCTAGAAGTCTTGCAGTCCTCCTCTAACATAATGCGGTGCATACAGAGAGAAGGGTTTATTCCCTTTAGATCTGATATGTTATAGCCTAACGCGGTTGGATATTTCCTTAACACACTAAGAAGTTTTTCGGTTTCGATCTTCCCTAATTTGGCATTAACTATAATTGGCCGTTCGAGTTCTTTATCTAAAAATTCATACCTAAGATCTTCAGGTAATGTTTTAAGTTCTATACCAGTTTTCTTATCAGTTGGGGCAGGATCGGGTGTTAAGGCGAGACATTCACTTAGGTTGGGATCTAGATTTTCTTGTTTCCAGTTATCGTCCTTGAGGATAGTTGGTGTCAGAATTCTCAGCATCTCTGAATAGGTGTCTTCTTGGCTTTCTAGTTCTTTGACACATTCATCAATAATATCTAGGAGACAGCATGAGTCATCTATAGCAGGGGCTTTGAAGAATTGGGAAAGAATGAATTCTACTTTTTCTTCTCCTACCTCGAAGGTAAGCTTTCCTTTCTTAACATCAATGATGGCTCCTGCAGTAGCTAAAAATGATCTTCCTAGTATGATGGGAATGTTTGAATCTTCCTTGATGTCCATTATTATAAAGTCAGTCGGTATGTAAAATTGTCCTATTCGGACAGGGATGTTTTCTAGCATACCAACAGGGAATTTGACTGATCTGTCGGCTAGTTGTAGGGACATCTTGGTAGGTCTCATGTCGCCTAGTTTGAGCTTCTCACAAATAGATAAGGGCATTAGACTAACACTTGCTCCTAAATCTCATAGAGCTTTGTCTATGACAGATTTTCCAATTACACATGGTATGGAGAAACTACCAGGATCTTTTAGCTTTGGAGGCATGTTATTTTGGATTATGGCGCTACATTCGACAATTAGCATAACGGTTTCGTTTTCAACGATTTGTTTCTTATTAGACAATATTTCTTTTAAGAATTTAGCATATGACGACATTTGGGTTATAGCTTCTGTAAACGGAATAGTAACGTTTAATTGTTTCAGAAGTTCTACAAATTTCTTGAATTGCCCCTCGTTCTTGGATTTTGCAAGTCTTTAGGGGTATGGAATTGGTGGTTTATATGGCCGTGGAGGTACGTAAGGTTTTTTTGAAACCTCTCTGTTCTCATTCGCGTCTTCCTCAATGAGTTGGTTAGCTTTATCATAAGGCTTGTCCATCAGTGTACCACCTACGGCGGCATCTATAGAGAGTCTTGTGTTGTACAAGAGTCCATTATAAAACGTGTGGATGATCAGCCATTTTTCTAATCCGTGATGTGGGCACATTCGCATCATATCTTTGTAGCCTTCCCATGCATCGAGTAGCAATTCAGTATCCTTCTGCCTAAATCCGTTGATTTGGGCTCTTAGTGCAGCAGTCTTGCTTGGGGGAAAGTATCGTGCTAAAAATACAATCTTAAGTCCTTCCCACGTAGTGACGAAATTTGATGGCAAGGATTGCAACCAATCCCAAGCTCTATCTCTTAGCAAGAAAGGGAAAAGACGTAATCTTATTGCATCTTTACTAACACCATTTGTTATAACTGTGTCAGCAAATTGAACTAATTTTGTAATATGTCCATTTGGATCCTCGGAAGGATCTCCAGAGAATTGGCGTTGTTGGATAGCTGATATCAATGACGGTTTCAACTCAAAATCGTTTTGATTTATTGCTGGAGCAACAATGTTGTTGTGGGGTTCTTGTTGTGATGGAGCTGCATACTCCTTCAGTGGACGGGTCCTTTGTTCTTCGACCATGTCTAATTCTGGATTAGTTTCGGTTTCAGAGGAAGAATTAGAATCTGTTTCAGAATCAATCTTGATTTCGGGTTTGGGTAAAGGAATAGCGTGATTTAAACAGTAATCCCTGACTGCACGTCTTACGGAAAGGATGCGTTCAGGTTCGTCCGTCGATTTGTCAAGTGGTTCGCCTTGTGAATGAGTCCTTGGTATACAAATCGAAAAAGGGTTTTTTGTTGCCTAGTCTAAACGCACAACAGAAGAATCATAATTAATTGACTAATCAGTCCCCGACAACGGCACCAAAAACTTGATCGGGACTTTATGAGTCTATTGGGATACTAATTGCAGGTATACAGTTTAGTCGTTCTAATTTTAAATGATTATCGAACCCACAGAGACTGAGGATCAATCGCATACGATCTAATGTTACAATTTGTTTAACTAAGCGATGAACATTTGATTTTAGGGGGAAATAGTTTAATTAAAAATAATAGTAATAGTTATACCGGTATGTGATAGTCGGACTTCGGGAATTCGGTGAATCGCTTGGCCTATAAAGTATTTCGGTAAAAACTAATTGTTGAAAAACCTGAGACATACACTCTCGTGTTCATGAAATAAGTCATGCTACTAAACCTAGTGGATGCACTTTAAATTTAATAACACTTTTTGAAAACAATTTGAGTTTAATTAATTTATTAAAACACTCTCGTGTATTTAAAAATTAATGTTTCGTTACCACTATCTGGGTTGAACCCCAGCTCTCGCATGCAGGTTCTTGCCTTAATTAATTTCCCACTCTCATGGAAAAATCGTGTTAATTATCCTCTCACTCTCGTGACAAGGGTAGTTAAATTAAACATGGAAATTGGAAACCACAAATTGTTTTATAAATGTTTTTGGCCAAGGTATCACTGAATTCTTTCGGTACTTAAGAGTCACATAACGGTACAAATAATTTAGCCGGACATAATATATTTAATAATTATGCAATTAAAAATATAATCCATAAAAATAATTGGCATAATACAAGAATGAATATATATTAATTGCAATAAAAACCTGAAAATAACGTTGCTATGGTAATCTTGGATGTTACAATATTCCTTGCAGCTCAATCGAAATCAATAAATTGTGTTAATTCTTAAATGAAGAATTAACACTCTAAAACTAATGCTTGAAATAGTGATGGAAGTAGAAATTACAGTACTTAGAAAATGCTCAAAAACAAGGAAATAGAAATAATTACAAAAAGTAGTAATTTTGTCCTGGGAGAATTTCTTCGACCCTCATCCCTTTGCACTACCACGTATATATAGGAGAAAATATAGCAGTTGCAAGAATCCTGGGAAAAGGCTTGAGTGGAGGAAATATAGGATGCATGGTTACTGAGTGGAGGGGATATAGGAGAACACTTCTTCCCTCACGTTGCCCACGTCTCCACCAATTCACAACGTTCATCTTTACGCGCGTGACGGTCGTCACAGGTGGGTGACGGTCGTAATGCCCTTGAATAGTGCATTACGCTCGTCAATGATGTGTGACGAGCGTTCTTCTAGTTGGGGATGCGTTACGGTCGTCACAGGGTGTGACGGTCGTCACTGCTTCAAAATCTCCAAACTTTGCAGATTTGGTTCTTTTCTCTTCTGTTTATTGTCTAGCTTCCTTCATGTAGTCCTTTTTCATTGGTTTGAGTTGACAAATGTTGTACCTGTGAAAAGACACAAAAACTCGGGATAATCGGGAGTTAGACGACTCAATGTATTATAAAATCGGTAAAAAGCATAGTAATTATATGATACGATTTCTCGTTATCAGGTAGTACCAATTAATCCTTATAAGCATTCCTTCAACCATGCTTATAATGCTTTTTACAATATTCCTTGCAGCTCAATCGAAATCAATAAATTGCGTTAATTCTTAAATGAAGAATTAACACTCTAAAACTAATGCTTGAAATAGTGCTGGAAGTAGAAATTACAGTACGTAGAAAATGCTCAAAAACAAGAAAATAGAAATAATTGCAAAAAGTAGTAATTTTGTTTCGGGATAATTTCTTCGACCCGCATCCATTTGCACTACCACATATATATAGGAGAAAATATAGCAGTTGAAAGAATCCTGGGAAAAGGCTTGAGTGGAGGAAATATAGGATGCATGGTTACTGAGTGGAGGGAATATAGGAGAACACTTATGCCCTCACGTTCCCCACGTCTCCACCAATTCACAACGTTCATCTTTACGCGCGTGACGGTCGTCACAGGTGGGTGACGGTCGTAATGCGCTTGAATAGCGCATTACGCTCGTCAATGATGTGTGACGAGCGTTCTTCTAGTTGGGGATGCGTTACGGTCGTCATAGGGTGTGACGGTCGTCACTGCTTCAAAATCTCCAAACTTTGAAGATTTGGTTCTTTTCTCCTCTGTTTATTGTCTAGCTTCCTTCATGTAGTCCTTTTTCATTGGTTTGAGTTGAAAAATGTTGTACCTGTAAAAAGACACAAAAACTCGGGATAATCGGGAGTTAGACGACTCAATGTATTACAAAATCGGTAAAAAGCATAGTAATTATATGATACGATTTCTTGTTATCAGGTAGTACCAATTAATCCTTATAAACATTCCTTCAACCATGCAGTCCCATACCTGCATAGCCTCGGGATCCCTCTCATTTCGATATGGCGACCACCTTTTCCCTCTTAGGCCTTGGGTGTTACATGCGGTGCAACCACTCATTTCCCTTTTTGGCCTCGAGTGTTACCGGCCCACCAGCTTCCGCATGGTTCGTCCTCAAACCACATCGTACTGGGAGAGGTATGGCTCTGATACCATTTGTAACGCCTCAGACTGCCTTCAAGATTATCGACTGACCCCACAAACCAACACGGGTCTTTTCAGCATGTTTTATCCTCACTCACATGCTTTCTGGGAAACATCCTAGAAGGTCACCCATCCCAGAATTGCTCCAAGTCAATAACGCTTAACTGTGGAGTTCTTATGAATGAGCTACCGAAAAGAAGATGCGTCTTGTTGGTATAGGTAGTACCAATTAATCCTTATAAGCCTTCCTTCAACCATGCAGTCCCATACCTGCATAGCCTTGGGATCTCTCTCATTCCGATGTGGCAACCACCTTTGCCCTCTTAGGCCTCAGGTGTTACATGCGGTGCAACCACTCCTCGCCCTTTTCGGCCTCGAGTGTTACATGCCCACCAGCTTCCGCATTGTTCGTCCTCGAACCACATCATACTGGGAGAGGTATGGCTCTGATACCATTTGTAACGCCCCATACTGCATTTAGCATTACCGACTGACCGCACAAACCAACACATGTCTTTTCAGCATGATTTGACTTTACTCAAATGCTTTTCGGGAAAGTTCCCAGAAGGTCACCCATCCCAGAATTTCTCAAAGTCAAGCACGATTAACTGTAGAGTTCTTATAAATGAGCTACCGAAAACAAGACGCATCTTCTTTTCGGTAGCTCATTCATAAGAACTCCATAGTTAAGCGTGCTTGACTTGGAGCAATTCTGGGATGGGTGACCTTCTGGGAAGTTTCTCAGAAAGCGTGTGAGCAAGGATAAAACACGCTGAAAAGACCCGTGTTGGTTTGTGGGATCAGTCGGTAATCCTAAAAGCAATATGGGGCGTTATAATTTCCAGCATATATAAAAGCTATCAAAGTAGAGTGTTCAAGTTGAAACACAACGGTAATGGCTCGATAGCAAGACATAAAGCAAGATTAGTAGTGTAACACCCCGATTTTCTTTACTAATTAATTTATTAATTAATTTTCATGATTAATTATTATTTGGTTTGATAATTATTTAATTATATGATTTTGCATGAATTAAGTAAATAATTGATTTAACTGGAATATGTGTGCATTATATGTTATTGGGCTAGTAAGTGTGAGAATAGCATATTTAAGTATTGAGCCTTATAAGTTTTATTAATGAGTGTGTGAGATAAGCGGAATAGAGAAAACAAGGGTTAGTAAGAGTTGTAAGAGAAAATAGAATTAGAAGAGAATTATCAAAAGAAGAGAAGAGGAGAAAATAGGAAAATAGGAGAAGAGAAGAGAAGAAGAAGGAAAATTGAGGAAGAGTCTACATCCAAGGTAAGGGTGGAATTTCTTGTTATTATGGGATTATATATGAGTATGTAATGGGTAGTAACATGAAATTAGGGATTTGTTCTTCAATTTCTAGATTTTGACATGTTAGGATTTGAATGTGAAATCATGTTTTGATGTTTGTATTTGATGTTATATGATAGATATAGGTTATAATACATTTAATTGGTGAAAAATAGATGTTGGAATGGATCTTAGATGAGAAATTCGTAAGACAAAACTGTCTGTAAGCATAGTTTTCTAGTTTTTTGCGAGGCCGCTTAGCACCCTAGACGCCGCTTAGCATGGTCTGGAATGCAAAACTTCATACTTTGAAAAACTGTTCTGGATCTTGGATTCTTATAATTTATCATGGATTTTCATGACTTTTATGGAATTTAATTATGTGTTTTGGATTGGTTTTGACATGCTTTTAATGGGAAACATGATACTTGATTTTGTATACATGTATGTTATGAATTGTTGAGGAAAAAAAACATGGATTGTCTTTGATTCCTATATGTTATTATGGTGTGCTGTTGTAAGTAATGCTATAAGGATGCGTTGTATGTAAATATTGACACGATGTATGCATGTTGTGCAATTTGGTGAAGATAATTCAAATGTGTTGAATTATGTGAATATGCTTGTATGATTAAGAGATGGAGATGAATCTTAATTTCATATTGAAATTCTGCTATCAGACATATGATGTCAAATGAGATGTTACAACATAAATATCTATTGGCAAGTAAAGTGCAGTAAAATCAAAAGCAGTAAAAACACAAGAGATTATTCACCCAGTTCAGTGTACAACAACACCTACTCTGGGGGATACCAAGCCAGGGACAAGTTCACTAAATAGTATCAATTCATAGACCCTCAATAAACAACCAGTTTACGATCTAATCACTTAATCACTACCCGTGCTAAACTTCTACCTAAGACTCACCTAGGTATGAGGCCCTCCTCAAATCCCTTCAATCACTTAGTGAAAAACTAACATAAATAATAAGTTTAAAACACTTCAATCATTCAATGCTTAAAAGCTTATGAATGATACATAATTAAAAACCCAAATAAAAACACAAGTATTCAATCAATACTAGGGTGTTTGACAATTAAAAGACTTATACTTTTTAAAACAGAAAGAAGGAATTCTTCTTCAAAAGTTGCAGTAGTTTGAATAAGGAAGCAAGTCCTTATATATGTGCAACTGTGGGCTTGGTCTTTAAAACCAAATATTCAATTCTTTTGAATATTTCCATAAAAATAGGTCAAGATAAAATCCATGCATTTTGAAAAATATTCCTCCATATTTTTCGCTGCCCGTGAGTTACAAATCTTGAATTATAGAGTGCTGGAAATCAAGAAACATAAAACTTAAACTGATGTTAGGCTGAGATCAGTTCAGGAGGCAGATGTCAAGACATCTGCTTTGACATCATTCAAATTAGTTTTCTAAAAATGTCAAGATATTTAGCAAAACATTAGCAACATATTGTTTTACCAAAATTGTTGCCAACAAACACTTACAAACTCCCCCTTTGGCAAATTTTGGCTAAAACATTATCAGAGCATTATCATTATCAGAGCAGCAACATAAGCAAAGCAATCAAAACATAAACTCAGTTAGTAGTTAGTTGTTATAAAAGGAAGATGTTAAAACATCTTCTGAGACATGAGGCTCCCCCTCAAGTATTGAGCTCCCCTTAAACAATGGTCAGTGGTCAGTCAATGGTCAATGATTAGTCAATCACTCACTCACTTTCTCTCCCCCTTTTTAGACATATTACGCAAAATATAAGGATTCTGTTGTACCCTAAAATTTTCCCTCTCATTTATCAAGATTTTTCCTCACAAGACTCTTTGGACTCAAGACAAGATTAGGGTTTGCTCAGCTCAAGACCTCATCTTGCACTGATGACCTGAAATTAGGGTTTGAGTTTGCACAAGGATTTTTGGGACCATCAATGCTTAATGCGACTTTCATACACCATCTTGGACCCCTACGATTGCTCATACCAAGTTTCAAGCCTTGAATCACATTTTTGCTCAGTCAATTGGACAGTTGACCTAAAAATCAACTGTATTGGGAAAAAAGTCAACCATGGCCAATTTACAGTCAAACTTCATAATTTTTGATCCACAACAACATTTTAGACTCATATGAACCATTTGATCAAGTTTGGATCTCAACTCCTCAAGAAATTTGATCAAATCATCAAAAGGGCAAAATGGTCAAAATTAGGGTTTTGATTGAGAAAGGGCAATTTCTGATTTTTAACCTAGCCAATGACCAATTGGTTTCAATAATGATTTTAAGGACTCAATAACATCATCTTGAACTAATCACTTAGTTCAAAATATCTCAAATGCATAGGATTGACAGATGAATTTTGCAGTCAACTGATCAAAAGTCAACTGTGCACTGAAAAGTCAAACTTTGACTTTTTGGTCAAAATCAATTTCCAAGGGTCATAATTCATCAAGATATGTAAAAATGTGAAACATGTTGACCAAGAAACCTAAAATTGCAAATTAGGGTTTTAATTTGAAAATTTTCCATAACTTAGAAATTTTCTAAGTATGGAAAATTTCTTATTTTTTCCCAAATTTCCACAACTTTTTCGCCATGATGCAATTGGATTAAAAGAAAACTTCCAACATGAAAGTTGTAGTCCCCCATGAAATCTAAAACTTTTATTCACAAAGTTTTCCCAAAAGATGCTTGGATCTCAAGTTATGAATTTGTGAATAGGGGTCCATAAACTTTTTAACTTAGTGAAAATTTGCCCTAATTTAGGCAGGTTTTTTACCTAACTTCGTGGGCAGTTTTCACCTAGTTCCAAGAGGTATCTCAAAATTCATTTCAAATATGGATTGTATATCATGTTGCAAGCTTTATAAAATGTCCAAGAACTCTCCAAGATCATTTGTGGTTAGGGAGAATCGAAGAAGAGAAAATGGTAATTTGTCACTTTTGTTCAAGCCATGTTTACAATGCTTTAAGTTGCAAATCAGATCCTAGCATGCTTGTACCTTGCATTACAAGTCCTAAATCCTTTCTACACTCCATAATTTAATTCTAACTCAGTGGTTAAAGCCTTTGTTTTCACCTTTGAAGCATTGTACAAAAGATTAATCCATAAATGGCCAAAAGTGTACATTGCCATTTTCATAAAGCTAGCTTTTCCAACTTTATCAGCCTTGAGCCTTGGACTTGTTCCTTGAGTACAGACATTTTCCATTGATCACAAGCAATGTTTACCAACTATTATCAGCCCTAGAACTAGCAAGTATAACTTTTTGGCTTAAGTCATTTCAACTTTCTTCAAATACAAGAAAAGTGGCTAAAGTCTAGGGAACTTGGACATCTGATAAAGAGAAGACTTTGTATCACTCTAGACAACTTCGAAAAACTTATCTCAAGCAAATACACGAATTCATAGCATTTGAAACTCTCCCAAACACAAAAAACACAAGTTTCTGCCCAAACAGGGCATCTTCTGCAGAACTCTTGCCAAATCAATATTGGCTCGTGCGTTTCTCACTTTAAGACTTCAAACACTTTACATACGTCCTACCTAAACTATCCAAGCCCTTGTCCTGGTTCTGTAAGCCCTATTTCAAACATCACCATTTTCATTTTGGAAGGTTGCAGGTTGACTTCTACAAGGAGTTTCAAGCATCCTCAAGGCAAGCTAAGCATTGGAATAGCTTGAGGGAACTTCAAGGAAGCTCACACGATCTTCAGGCCTCACTCAAAGTTCCTACATTGCCATATCCAAACTTAGTTGAACAAGGTATTTTTCAAAACTCCATCTCTCTATTTAGGAATCCTCAAGCTTAGATTTGTGAAGCAAAGATGTAGTCCTTAACTTGGTGAAGCTGTACATATGCATAGTTATCATTTATATTAACTGAGTAGTGAGAATTTGAAGCTTGAAGTTCATGAAAAAATTAGGTCAGGAATTAGGCCCACTGAAATTCTCCCTGGTCTTTTAGAGTTAGGTCATGAATTTTATATCACTGGAATTGTGAGATCATAAGCTACATTTTCTGTGTTATAAGTTTTTAATTTTATGCAAGCATGAGCAAGTTCCAGATTTGAAGAAGAAACGCGCGTGCAGGAAGCCAAGGACAGGGATGAAGATGATGTTATGGGCCTGGCGCGCTTGGGCTTACTGTTTTGCTTTCCATACCCCCTGATTACTATTTGCACCCCCTGACCTATTTTCATATATTTTGCATTTTTCTTGCATATTTTATATTTTTGACTTGCATTTATTTTTTTTCTGAACATTAAAAATTACAAAAATTATTTTCTTAATTTTTTGCAATTTTATTTTATTTTTATTATTTTTTCACATATAAAAATAGTTTTACACAAATAAATAGAACTTTATTTTCTTAATTAACTTGTAAATAATTTAAAAATATCATACATTTTTATTTTTATTATTCATACACATAAAATATTATTTCCACATATATTTTAATTTTTAATATTTGTAAATAATTTTATTTATTATTTCTTGTACATAAACGGATAAAATAAAATAAATATAGAATACATATTTCTTTTAATCAAAAACTAGGGTTTTACCCCTTTCAAAAATAATATTATTTTTCTCTTATTTTTTAGGGTTTAAATAATTAATTCTCTCATACAAAAAACCAATTACAAAACTTTTTTTTGCATATTTACATTTTATTGCATTTTTAATGTTTGTTTATTTATTTAATTTGCAAATATTCAATTGGGTTGTAATAGTATTTTAGGGTTTTATTTTGTGCAAATATACCCCATTCAAAAACTTGTATCCCCCCTCCCATAATAATTGTTGTAATAGCTTAGATTTATTTTACGCAATTTATCGCATTATATACATGTTTAGTAAAATTAGGGTTTGCATGATAATACAAAAATCAAACAAATAGCATGACCTAATACAAGACAAACAAATTCATGTAAAATGACAACACATTGCACACAAGCACCCTTAGGGTTTCACCCACTTGGTTGCCTAACAAAATGGTCATGGTATGCATGCAAAGTATCTTGGCAAAATCAAACAAAACAAAAAGATCATAGTCCCTCGATGACGCTATCAAAAGGTTGCCTAAACAAATGATCTTGGTCCCTCAAACAATCTAAGATACTTGGCACCATTTCTATCATGGTCATACAATGACCCACGCCCGTCCTGTTTAACATCCAAAGATAGGGTTATTTACCAAAGCAATGGTAAATCAACAATGTCAAAGGAATAAAAATGTACAAGAAAGACTTTTGAGTAGGTAGATGGCTTCTAGTTACTTGATCAATTTGCAAACAATCCTTGCTATTTTCAAACAAACACACACACATTTCAAAACATTTCCAAACACCTTTCAAAACATTGAAACATTTTTCAAAAGACAAACATCTTTGTATACATTCTTACGAACGAGAATCAATACAAAGATTGCCTAAACGATGGCCTCTTTTCAAAATACTTTCAAAACCACACAAAGCACCATTTCAAACAATTGCAAAAGCAAAGCAAGTGATCTAAACAAGTAACTAAGAGCCCATGGAAAACCATGGATGAAAAGGGTGCTAGCACCTTCCCTTTTCATAATCTACCCCCCGAACTCAAGAAAACATCTCAAAGGTCTTTCCTATGCTTTTTTACCTTTCCTTTTGGATAAAATAAAAGTCGGTGGCGACTCTTGCTAAACCGAAACATTTGTGAACACAAATGCAAAACCTCAAGTCAGTTCTCCCACTGTATCACAGATGCATTTAAGAGAATATCAGAATTAGGGTACAGACCATAGAATTCAAATTTCAAGCACATGCAAGTGCTAAAATGAAACAAAAGGATCATATAAAGAAACAACAATTAGTCTAACTGTCATCAGGACCAATTGACTTGTCCGAGCCAGAACTTTCTTCCTCACTAGATTCTTCACCTTCAGAGTTCACTGTATCATCAAGGTTGTTGTCCTTTTGCAAGTCCTTGATCATCTTTTCAAAGCTTATCTTCCTTTTTGAGCTAACTCTGATCACATCATCCAATTCCTTACAGGCTTCTCTTAATTCTTTGATCATATCATCCTCGGTGGAGGTCTTTTCAGCAGGTGCAGATGTTAAAACAATGTCTGAGACATGTTTTCCTAAAAAGAGCTTAAAATGAATGTTCAAGGAAGACTCCCTCTTGCACACTACATCATTTCCACTTAGGATTCCAATACGCTGATTTAAGATAATTCTACAGAGGAGGGAAGGAAATGCAATTGACATCTTAATGGCACAAGTTACTGTATGTTTGATGATCTGATCAAATATGTAAGTCCCATAATCAAAAAGTTTCTGGTTTCCAATGGCATAAATGAACTTTCCTAAACCAATGGAGATGGTTGAAGTGTGATTAGCGGGAACCCAATTTGCAGCTCCAATCCTATGTAAAATTGCATATTTCACACTCAGTTTATGACAAGAAGTTTTTTTTCATAAGCCACTACTTACTTGATTAGCAGTGATGGCTCTGCACACTTGATTATCTGTAACTTCAAGCTCACACCAGACATCTTCAGACCTATCTAGAAATCTATTTATGATGGCAGGAGAAAATTCTACTCACTTTCCTCTAACAAAGACCTTTCTGTACGCCTTACTTTTATGGTCAACATAATCAACAGGAATATTAACAATAAACTCCTTAACAAGTTTTTCATAGCAATTGGAAAACCTGGTAACTGTTTTCATCAATCTAGCATAAGAGATCAGCTCCATGATTTCTTTACATTCCAAAGCACCAGATCCCAGTTCTCTCTCTAGGGAAATCCTTCTTTGATACACATAGTTCCACTTTTCAGCATTCTCAACAGAGTGAAAGGAGATGTTGTCAAGTGGGCCATCAGGAACCCTCACAGAAATCTTCTTGTTTGCATACTTTTTGATAGGAAAGATGTCCTGGACATCTTGCTCGGCATCATAGTTTGAATCAACTTCTTCAACCACCACATCTTTCTTCTTATTCTTGGATATTTTTATAACATCCTCATCATCATCTTTGGAGCTAACAGGTCTAGATTTTCTTTTGCTAGAGAGAGGAACCACTTTACTTCCTGGCTTTGAGGGTCCATACATGATTTTCTTCTTGGTTGTTTTGGAAGGGGTGTGACACTTGCATCCTTCACTTTCCTGGATTTTAACCTTCTTGCAATACCAGGTACCACATTATTAATGAGCTCATTTTCATACAACTCTTTAACATTGACTACATTCTCAGCATTGTGACCTTGTCCAACCTTGGAGGCAGCATCATCTTCTTTAGAAGGAGAGTTCTCTTCAACATTTTGTTTAATATTTTCTTCTTCCACTTCCTTCAGAGCAGAGATAGCAAGTTTCTCAAGTTTTCTTTCAACAGTATCTTTCGTGAAGGTTGATGATTCATCAGCAACACTTTTAGGGTTACTTCCTCTGTTAGTAGAAGGAGGCATGCGGGCAAGGGGAGTAGAAATCCCAAGCACAACGAACCCTTCATTTAATACTCTATCTACTAGCCTTCTGATGCTTCTGTCAACATTGACAATCTCTTCTTCTGTCTTATTATCAGTTGCAGTGGAAGAGTTACCTCTATCCTCTTTGGATTTATTTGCAGGTGATGATATGGGTTTCTTGACCTTTTTATCAAGAGGTGCGATGGTTGTTAGAGGAGTAGCATCGAGTACTCTGTCAAGGGAAAGATTTTCAGGGAGGTTGGCAGATTTTGAGGAAGATGATGTATGATGTTGAGACATGTTTGATAATTTTTTAGCAAGGTGATGAAGAATGGCAAGGGTCCTTTTTCTATGGAAGAGAATGAAGAGTTTGTGAGAGTAGAGAGAAGAAATTTTGTAGCATGTGGGAAATAACCTGCATCAGTCTTGTAATGATTGCTTTCTAAATTTTATTTATTGGAAACACAAATAATACAATATCACTTTAATGATATTCCCATACACTTTTAATTGCTACAAACCCTCAGATAAACAGATCCCTAATTTTCCTCTTAAATTCTTAAATTGATTAGCATTCAAAGCCTTTGTGAAGATGTCAGCCAGTTGCAATTCAGTGGCTACATGTTCTAAGGCAACAATGTTTTCTTCAACAAGCTCTCTTATGAAGTGATGACAGATGTCAATATGCTTTGTCCTGTTGTGTTGAATGGGATTCTTTGATATGTTTATGGCACTTAAATTTTCATAGAATAATGTCATGACATCTTGCTTGACATTGTATTCTGTTAACATTTGTTTCATCCAAACCAATTGAGAACAATTGCTTCCTATAACAATATACTCAGCCTCAACAGTGGATAGAGACACACTATTTTGCTTCTTACTGAACCGTGATATGAGATTATTTCCCAGAAAGAAGCATCCTCCTGATGTACTTTTTCTATCATCAGCACTTCCTGCCCAATCAGCATCACAAAAACCAATTAAGGCAGAGTTTGATCCATGAAAGTACAACATAGCATAGTCACTTGTCCCATTCACATATTTAAGGATCCTCTTCACATGGTTGGCATGGCTAACTTTAGGATCAGCTTGATATCTTGCACACACACCTACAACAAAGGTAATGTCTGGTCGGCTAGTTGTGAGATATAGAAGACTGCCTATCATGCTTCTATAGAGACTTTGATCTACACTTACTCCTTTTTCATCTTTAGTCAACTTCATACGAGTAGGAGCAGGGGTTCTTTTGTGACTGGAATTCTCCATCCCAAACTTCTTTACTATATTCTTGGCATACTTGCTCTGAGATAAAAATATGGAATCTTCCATTTGTTTAACTTGCAGACCAAGAAAATAGGTTAATTCACCAACAAGACTCATCTCAAATTCAGACTGAATATGCTTGAAAAAATGTTGAACCATCTCATTTGACATCCCACCAAATATAATATCATCATCATAAATTTGGGCAATCATAATCTTCCCTTCTTCTTCTTTGACAAAGAGGGTTTTGTCTATGATACCTTTCCTATATCCATTCTCCCCAAGGAATTCTGTCAGTCTCTCATGCCAAGCTCTTGGAGCTTGCTTCCATCCATACAGAGCTTTCTTCAGTTTGTAGACATGTTTAGGGAAACTTGGATCAACAAATCCCTTTGGTTGTTCCATATAGACTTATTCATTCGGATAGCGATTTAAGAAGGCATATTTTACATCCATTTGAAACAATTTAAATTTTAGTATGCATGCAACTCCCAATAGTAGTCTGATTGACTCAAGTCTGGCCATATGAGCAAAGGTTTCATCAAAGTCCACTCCTTCAATTTGAGTGTATCCTTGTGCAACTAACCTTGCCTTATTTCTAGTGGCCTCCTCTTTTTCATTAGATTTATTCTTGTATTTCCATTTAGTGTCAATCACATTTGTCCCTTCAAGTCTTGGAACCAGATCCCAAACTTCATTCCTACTGAATTGTTCTAGCTCCTGTTGCATAGAATTAATCCAGAATTCATCAGTTAGGGCCTCTTTGACATTTCCAGGATCAATTTTTTTTACAAAGCAAGAGTTTGAAATCCCTTCTCTTGATCTAGTAGTAACTCATTTGTTTGGATCTCCTATGATAAGCTCCTTAGGATGATATTTCTGAGTTCTAATTGAAGGTCCTTTATTGAGGTGACTAGGCTGGGGATCTTCTTGGGGAGGATTAGAATAAAAAATTGTGTCATTTTATTTAGTTGGGCTATCAGGAAAAGATGTTCCAACATCTTCTGAGACATCTTCTTCAACATTCCATCCTTTATCATCAATAGTAACATTTATTGATTCCATCATAACTTTGGTTCTGGAATTAAAAACTCTGTAAGCTCTACTATTTGTAGAGTAACCCAGGAATATTCCTTCATCACTCTTGGGATCCATCTTTCTCCTTTGTTCACGATTATCTAAGATGTAACATTTACTTCCAGAAACATGAAAGTATTTAACAATTAGTTTTCTTCCCCTCCATATTTCATACAAAGTTGCTGAAGTGCTTTTCCTTAGAGTGACTCTGTTATAGATATTGCATGTAGTATTCATTACTTCAACCCAAAAATGGTAGGGTAGCTTCTTAGCATGAATCATGGCTCTAGCAGATTCTTGGAGAGTTCTATTCTTGCATTCTATAATCCCATTATGTTGAGGAGTAATGGGAGAAGATAATTCTTGGTTGATTCCTTCAGAAGAGCAAAACTCAGCAAATTTGTTGTTCTCAAATTCCTTTCCACGATCACTTCTGATTCTTATGACATGGCTTTCCTTTTCCCTTTGAAGTTCTTGACAGAGATCTTTGAACACTTCAAAAGCTTCTGATTTTTCTCTAACAAATCTTATCCATGTGTATCTGGAAAAGTCATCTACAACAATATAGGCATACTTCTTACCACCAAGACTTTTAACCTGCATAGTTCCCATCAAGTCCATGTGAAGAAGTTCCAAAACTTTTGATGTAGTAAGATGTTTAATCATCTAATGTGACATCTTAGTCTGCTTTCCAATTTGGCAGTCACCACACATCCTTCCTTCTTCTATTTTGAGCTTAGGAATCCCTCTCACTGTTTCTTCAGATATAATTCTTTTCATTCCTTTCAGATGCAAGTGCCCCAATTTTTGATGCCATAGTTTAACTTCATTCTCTTTGGCTACAACACATGTTGAGGAGAGGTTCAACTCTTGAGGAACCCAGAGATAACAGTTGTCTTTAGATCTGATCCCTTTCATAATAACTTCATTCTTTTCATTGCATACAAGACATTCTTCCTTGGTGAAGTTAACTTTGAATCCTTGATAACATAATTGGCTTATACTTATCTAGTTAGCTGTTAACCCTTTATCTGGGGGCAGTCGATTCAAAATTCAAAAATTCTTTCAAAAGTGGCGAATAGTCAGGGGCAGACCTCCATCTGAATAACTTGGGGCATTGGACATGAATTCCAGAAAAGGATCATGAACGATCAAGCAAACATATTTCTGGCAGTGTTACAACACTTACTACTATGGACAATGACAATTCTCCTCACCCTGTGAACGCGAATATAGTTAGAAAATACTATACATGAAAAAAAGACCCGCTAGGTTGACTGACCTAGGAAAAATAAGGGCATCCCGACGAACCAAAAAATTTCGGGCAAAAATTAGGGATATATAAATAAAATTGTACACCCGACAAGTCAAAAACCTGAAAAGGCGACTTGGGCAAAAAAGGTATCCAGGTGGACTGAAAATTTGAAAGGACGGTCCAGGAAAAGTTAGGGAATAAAGCGTACTACTATGTCCCGTCATCTCGTCACTTTTCTATCAGTAGAAGACTTATCACCCTGATCAAAATTCACCAAAGGCTTTAGAAGTTGAGATATGTTCAAGTCTCCATGAATCCCCACAGAGCCTTTGCCATGAGATTATCCCCACAAGGTAATCTTCACAAGTTCATAAATTCCCCAAAAATTCTCCGCCACATCACTCTGGATGATAAAGGAGTATGATCTTCTCCCGAGCAATGTCACCAACATACAAGATCCCAAACATTACAGTCCATGGGAATTCCTCTCCCCAGCTGAGTTTTCAAAACTGTAAAAGCCCCTGCAAATTACTTCTCTCTAGCAGAGCGCATTCTCCTTGACAAAAATCTTCCCTCGGCAGGATATTCCTCCATCGCCAGGGTTTATTTCCCCAACAAGCTCCATATTCCCCACTATGATACAGTGAGAGAACTGACTTGGGTGTTTTGCTTTTTATCGCAATTTTTTCCGATAGCAAGAGTCGCCACCAACTTTTCTTTTATCCAATAAGGAAAGGGTGAAAAGAATAGGAAAGACCTTTGAGATATTTTCTTGAGTTCAAGGGGTAGGTTATGAAAAGGGAAGGTGTTAGCACCCTTTTCATCCATAGTTATCTATGGGCTCTTAGTTGCTTGCTAGATCACTTTTGAAATTTCTTTTTTTTTAAATGTGTTTGTGGTGGATTTTGAATGTATTTTTGAAAAGCGCCTTCGTTTAGGCAAAATTTGTAATGATTCTCATATCTATAAGAATGCATACAAAGTGTTGGACTTTTTGAAAATATTTCATGTTTTTGAAAGAGTTTGGTGTGTTTGAAAAGATGTTTATTTTTGAAGATGGATTGTGAGCAACAAACTAAGAATGTTCTACCTACTCAAAATTCATTTGTTTATTTATATCTTCCTTTGACATTGCTATCTTACCATTGACTGGTAAGAAGCCTTATCTTTGGATGTGAAGGGACGGGCGTGGGTCATTGTATGGTCATGAATAGAAATGTTGTGAGATATCTTAGCATTTCTCTTGAGGGACTAAGATCATTTGTAAGGCAACATTTGTAGCGTCATCGAGGGACTATGATCTTGTATTTTGTTTGTTTTTGCTAAGATGTCTCACATGCGTAACATGACCATTTTCTCAAGGCAACAAGTGGAGTTAACCCTAGAGGTGCAAAGTGTGCAAGTGTTTGTATTTCATGCTTGGTTTATCTTGGATTAGGGTTTTCTAAGCATTGATTTTATCTTTCCATACAAACCCTAATTACTAGCATTTATATGAAAATGATAAATTGCGGAAAATAAATGTTCTACGCTATTACATCATTTGGGGATGGGGGATACAAATTTACAAATGGGGATTTCAAGAATTTAAACATAATTATCTATTACAACCATATTGAAACTTGAATAATGTACAAGAATTGAAAGGAATATAATGTACAAGATATGAATGAAAAGAAAATGAATTTGTTTTGATTTTGTTAAAGAAATATTTTTGGCCTATTTAACTAAAAGGTAATTTAATTAAACTAAAGAAAAATTAAGATTAAGTTAAAGAAAAGAAAATAAATAGGAAAATGTTTTTGGTCTTTTTCATTATAAGAAGTTAAATAAAAATAAACTAAATAATTTAAATATATTTTTGGTGTTTTTGATTCATAAAAATAATTATAATAATAGCAATAATAAAGTAAAGAAAATGAGATAAAGATATAACATTAACGTCAGGGGATTCATAAAATGGAAATGTCAAGGCCCAGCCAATGGAGGCCTAGGCGCTCTTTCTGCAAACAAAAAAAAGTGAGAAAATTTGGAAAAATTGACAAAAGATCTCGTTGGGGCTCGAACCCAAGACCTTCTACATGGAAAGGCTTTAGCGCATTCTATTTGTACCACTGGGGTGGTCTGTTTCATCTATTCATAATATAAATTCAATTAAATATAAAATGAACTCGTTTCTGAATGTTTGAAATGCCCAACTTCTTCTTCCTTGCGTGCGCAGACCATGATAACTCCATTGTCAAGCTTCTAAAAGCTTTATTTCTCAGTCAAATAAAAAATGTAAATATCAAACCTTCCTAAAATTTGAATATGGATCTAACCACATAATTTTCAAAAGATATGGATCAAAGGTTAGCATGAATTTTATTCAGTACCAAAACTAAAACCTAACTGATCAGAGATGAAATTCTCAATGTAAAAGCAAACATAATCAAAACTATGGACATGGTCAGCTTCCTAGACATGATATCTACATCTTTTATTCACAATGTATATAGAAATGATTCTTGAATGAAGAGTTCCAAGTTTGAAAAACTTACCTCTTGGAGTGAAACTCGAATGACTTCTACACGACTTCCAGAAAAGGTTTGATGATGGATTAAGCTTTTCCGGACTTCCCTGAAGCTATTCCAATTGTTATAATGTCTTGTAGCTTTCCGAATTATTCTGGACAAGTCAAGCTGTAATGGTGGATTTTGAAAATGGTGGATGAGGAAGGAGGAGTTACAGAATTGGTTTAAGGGCTGGGATAGTTCCTATGTGGTGTATGGAAGCTTAGTGAATCAAAAGGCCAAAATACGCACAAAGGGATTTGAGATTTTGCGTGTAAAGTTAGAATGTGCCAAGTTTTGCTCTTGTGTGCAGGTTCTGAGTTTTTGAGAGTTTTGGGAGTGTTCTAAGGCTGGTAATCTCTTCCTTTATGTTGCAAATAATGTCTCTATTTATAGGGAAGATGTTTGACATCTTGTAGTAACCAGAACTTAAGATAACATGTTATGGTTTAGTTGAAAATTAAAAAATCAAGTTGAATGGATTTTCATTGTTCCAAAGTTCAAGTACAAGCATGGCCTGATGTTTGTTGGGTGCAGGAGACTTGATTTATGCTTTTGATATTGCTTGCAATCAGAGATAAAGGTCACAAGGCTCAATGCATTGACAATTTTCATAAAGCTTGCTTTTCTAAAATGTCAATGGTAACTTTTTGCCATTAAGGGAAAATTGGCTTGGACAATACTTTAAACACTTGGGTAAGAGCTTAATTAATTGTGTAAACAATTAATTATGGAGCGAAACACAAGTTTGAGGCCTACAAAGCAAGATCATGTAGCATGGCCTATGGATTTGATCAATGTTCTTCAAAATTCTGTCTTCAACTTGATTCCTTCTACAAAGATCTTGAATCTCTGTAGAAATTTGATATTTTTCTTTACTTTGGTTTTTGACAAGCATCTTGAATCTCTTAAAGATGTCGAATACTTTGTCCTTTTGTTTTGATCACATAGATCCACAACTTTCGACCAAACTCATCAACAGGCAAAACAATATTTGTTTCCACTAATTGTATGTTCTTAGAATGGACCACATTCATCTGAATGTACCACTTTGAGTATGCGAGATGATCTCATTGGTATAATCAAAATGAAACAATTTCTAGATTGCTTTCCTACTAAACAAACTTCATAAAGTTTTCTCCAAAATTTAAAGACATGGAATACCAGTAACCATATCTTGAGTAATCAGTTGATTAAGTGGTTAAAAGTTCAAATATCCAAACTTCAAATGCCACAACCAACTATCCTTGTGGTCGAACAGTTTTCAATCATTGAACTTCTGTGGAATTGATTATTGTCTTAAATGTCCTATTTTTCGACAACGGAGATTTTAAGACTAAATTGTTCTTGGTGTCGAACAATCTCAAAACTCCATCTTTCATGACAACTGAGAAAATTTTTTCGACTAGTTGTCAAACATTTAGCAAGTTTCACTTTATTCCAGGTACATAGAGCACATATTTAATCATAACTTTTCATCCATTACTCATTTGAAAAATTATATTGTCAATACCTTCTTCTTGCAATGAAATATTATCAGCAAAGTTTTTGTTAAATTGTAATTCATAGTGTCGAAACTATGTGTGTCGGAAGGTTTAGAGGTAGATCAAAGTAGGTGGCTCAAAGAAAGCCATTTCCAAGTCTAAGCTTGTGGATTGAAGTAAGCATGAAGATAGACAACATGTCAGCTATCAATCTGGAGAAGAACCCAATAGCACATGGTTGAAGGAAGCACATCGAAACGAGGTTCCATTATCTCCGAGAGCAGGTAGCAGATGGGAAGATAAATTTGGAACACTGAAGAACTGAGAATCAGATTGAAGACATCATGAAGAAGGGAGTGCAGGTATAAGTATTCAAAAGACTAAGAACCATGATGAATATTGAATTAGGTGGTGTGTTAAATTGTAATTCATAGTGTCGAAACTATGTGTGTCGAAGGGTTTAGAGGTGGATCGAAGCAGGTTGCTCGAAGGAAGCCATTTCCCATTAGAAGCTTGGGGATCGAAGCAAGCTTTCTCTTCTTCGAATTGTCAAAATTTTCCAACCACTCCTTTCGATCAGTCATGTGGTTCGAACAACCTAAACCAGATTTTGAATTCGACATGGTTATCTGCAATTGCTCACCTTTTTTTTCTGCTTTTCCCTTTCGAAAATTTCCTCTTCCTCCTTTAGAGGATTCAGAAGTTCTATCTTTGACCTGATGCTTGAGAGCCCAATATGATCCATGGAAACTATATCTTGAGCTGATCAATCCTTGTGCAATTTTGAGCAATTGAGAATCTTCTGAGTAATTTCTCGAGAAATGAGTGGGTAAATTTTGGGGTACAACAGCTGCCCATGTTCAATCTTGTTGAATCTGAAGAGTGAGATTAGCGGATCCGCCTTTCGTGACTTGAAGGTGAAAGATGATTGAACACTAGAGTGCCCAGAAATTTGCACTCGCAGATGTGTTAGCTGATTGTGTCAGGAATGGGCTTAAAGATACCATTTGGAGAATAATGGAATATTGTCGGAGATGGGCTTATAGATGCCATCCAAAAGTGATAGAGACTCTTTGAAGATTGCCTTGTAGATGCCATCCAAATTGATTGTTGATAAAGATTGGAAAAAATATAGGAATAAATCTTTGGTCGATTTACACTGAAACAATAGGTGTCGGAGAAGTATCAGAATAAATATTTGGTCGATTGAATCTGAATGATATGCTGGAATAGACTCGTGCTAAGCTGTGTCTGGAAATGTATTAGAAGGAACCTGTGATGAGACCGTGTGAAGCTGCATCAGGAAATAGATTAGAAGAACCCGTGTATGGCTACTTCAGGATGAGCCTTTGTGAAGTTGCCTTTGGAAATAGATTAGAAGGAACCCATGTAAGATTGCTTCAGGATGAGCCTGTGTGAAGATGCATTTGGAAATATATGAGAAGGAGTCTGGGTAGGGTTGCTTCAGGATGAGTCCATGTGAAACTACATCTGGAAATATATGCGAAAGAGGCTGGGTAGGGCTGCTTCGGGATGAGTCCATGTGAAACTTCATCTGGAAATGTATGAGAAGGAGCCTGGTTAGGGATGCTTCGGGATGAGTCCTTGTGAAACTTCATTTGGAAATGTATGAGAAGGAGCCTGGGTAGGGCTGCTTCGGGATGAGTCTGTGTGAAACTTCATCTAGAAATATATGAGAAGGAGCCTGGGTAGGGCTGCTTCGGGATGAGTTCGTGTGAAATTTCGTCTAGAAATATATGAGAAGGAGCCTGGGTAGGGCTGCTTCAGGATGAGTCTGTGTGAAACTTCATCTGGAAATATAAGAGAAGGAGCCTGGGTGGGGCTGCTTCAGGATGAGTCTGTGTGAAACTTCATCTGGAAATGTATGAGAAGGAGCCTGGGTAGGGCTACTTTGGGATGAGTCTGTGTGAAACTTCATCTGGAAATATATGAGAAGGAGCCTGGATAAGGCTGCTTCGGGATGAGTCAGTGTGAAACTTCATCTGGAAATGTATGAGAATGAGCCTAGGTAGGGCTGCTTCGGGATGAGTCAGTGTGAAACTGCATCTGGAAATATATGAGAAGGAGCCTGGGTAGTGCTGCTTTGGGATGAGTCCGTGTGAAACTTCATTTGGAAATGTATGAGAATGAGCCTGGGTAGGGCTGCTTCAGGATGAGTCCATGTGAAACTTCATCCGGAAATGTATGAGAAGGAGCATGGGTAGGTCTGCTTCGGGATGAGTCCGTGTGAAACTGCATCTGGAAATTAGAAGGAACCCGTGTAAAATTGCTCCATGCTGAGCCCGTGTGAAGCTGCATGTGGAAATTAGAAGAAACCCGTGTAAGATTGCTTCATGGTGAGCCCGTGTGAAGTTGTATATCAAGATGAGAAGGAATCCTTGTAAGATTGCTTTAGCTGGTTGTGTAGATAGTTGCTCTGTCTTGTTTCAGGAACTAATCTTGGACCTGTTGAAAATTATTAATGATAATTATTTGTTGATTGATCTTTCCTCAAAAGGTAAAGAGTTACTTGTATGCAATGTCATGATGTATGGAATGCATTGCGTAATGATGCTCTCAAAAATATGGTTGTGCTATATGCGCTTCGTATGCATATGCTATGATGTATGAAATGTGAAATGTTATTCAAGTGCATATTTGTGCCAAAAAATAAATCCTTGACAAATATTGGGAAGTTTTGGGAAGTGAAATCTTGGATCGCTGAAGAGTATGTGCATCTTCAAATCTTGTTTATAGTGTTTGCGCTGAGGATTCCTGCTTTGTTGTTTGAGGAAAACTCTGCTGGAGGACATTGAATTTGCTTGAGAAAACTCTGTGGGGAGTGTTGATTTCTGCTTGGGAACTATAGTTCAGGAGTTTTAGTTGTCCATTACTCTACTGGCGAATTATCTCTTGATCAAAGAAGAAGAAAGTTCAGTTGTTATCTGGTCGAAATTCTAGGTTTCACACCAACTTGCTGAGGATAGGGAAGTTAACTGTTATCTGGTCGGATTCCAGGATTTACAGCAACTCCTTAGGGATAGTGGAAAACTCTACTGGGGAAGAGGAAATAAACTATTATCTGGTCGCATTCCTGGTTTCGCAGCTTAAACTTGAGGTTAACTGTTATCTGGTGCGGTCCATGTTTTAGCAACTCAAGCTGTTATCTGGTCGGGTCCAGGTTTCAGCACTGAGGATAGGATGAAATTGAACTAATATCTGGTCGGGTCCAGGCTTGCACTGTTGACTGGTCGGGTCCAGGCTTAAACAATTTTAAGAGTGGGATGGAGTTGAACTAGTATCTGGTCAGGTCCAGGATTCATAGTAACTATTGGCGACTTTACCAGGGATTAGGGGATGGGGTCCCTTAATTTGTAATAGTCTAAGAGGCAAACTCAAGCTGGGGAACTTGTAGCTTGTTAAGGAAACAAACCATATTGAAGAGGATATTTGACGAACTGTTGGGGAAGATATTCTTTAGGAAGAATTCCATAAGGCTTCTTCTAAAGACCAAATCTGTTGGGGATAGGTTTTCCGGAGATTGAAACTCTGGTTGGGGATTGTATGGATCCAACTTTGTGGGGATTTGTCGCTGTCAGTAGTAGTAAGTGTTGTAGCGCTGCCAGAAAATGTGTGCTTGGCCGTACATGACCCTTTTGTTGGAATTCAAGTTCAATGCCCCAAGTGGTTCGGATGTAGACCTGCCCCTGTTATTCAGCACTTCGTGAGAGATTTCTTAGAATCTCGACTTGACTGCCCTAGATGAGTTGGACAGTAACATGTCACGCCCCCAATTTTGAAGTGGTTTTGTTTCTTGGTAGAATTTTCGTTCATTGGATGTTCACCGTGCGAATTTCTCTGTTGTCAAACAAATAGCCATATGCAAACAGAGGTATTCAAACAATGCAAAGTTTATGTTTTTCTTGAAGTTTTGAAAATGCATTTTTAGCAAATAAAAGAAATTTGTAAGAATATGAATTCCACTCAGGATTTACAGCAAGCCTTACAGGAGTCAGGATACCTTTTGTAACAGTATGCTTTCGAACTAACCCATGCTTCAATTAGGACTTTTAAGGGGTTGTAACATGGCCTGGTTCATGGTTTAAGAAACAAAGGATAAGGCTAAAAGTTTATTTGTACCCAACCCATTCTTCATGATGTTCTTCAACCCTATGCTCAGTTGATTATGCGTATTGAATTCCAATTGAGTCTGGAATGGCGTTTAGGTGATGGTTCAGATACTTGAGATTTATTTGTGAAGGAAGTCATTTTTGCAACATTTTTCATGTTTTCGAGGATTTGCAACGACCTCTTTTTGATTTATTATCCCTGATTTTTTCCTGACTAATGTTTCTTGTTTTTGAGACTACAGTCAGCGGGATGCCCCAGTTTTCTTGAGTCTCCTTCGTAGGTTTTGACTTAGTGGGCTTTTTCTTTTGAGAGATAAGAATTTCTTATTTTATGGGGAACCATCACCGTCTTTTGATTCTGAAGGATATTTTATGATGTTATTCGTTGTGTATGAAGTGAAAGCTTGTGACTGAACGCACATTTGAATTAACTGAAAAACTACCCTACCCCAGGTTATGATTAAAGTTTTCAATTTGTGGGAAAAAAGAAAACTCCTACTTCTTAGGCTCGACAGGGGTTGACTAGGGATTATCTTCCTTATAACTCCACTGTTTGGGAATTGAAAGAACACTTGTACATCGTCAACAAGGTCTATCCAAAAGAATATTGTATGAGATTATGGTATTGTTTTCGTCATCCTCCCTCTAAAGGCTTGCAACTTTTAACGAGAGTTGAATATCACAAAAAGGGAATAAAAAGCACAGTTTGAATATAGTGAAAACGAATGGATTAATTCAAGAAAAACATATGCAATGCATTAATAAAAACAAACTTTGACATAATGGATAAGTGTTCGAACAACCAATAGAAATTACAATTGAAAATTCAAAATGAACTGGACCCTCTCAATGATTTGGTATGGGAGCAGTGATCACGTTGGGAGTCTCAGGAGGGCCGAATTCAATTTCCTTGGCATCGATCATATTTTGAATCTTGTATTTTAGCGCCCAACAACCGTTAGTATCATGCCCAAGACTGCCATAATGATAGGCACATATTGCATCAAGATTATAGTTAGGAGAAGAAGTTTTGGGGTTTGGATGAGGTCCTATCAATGTAATCAAATTCATCCCCGACATGTTATTACAATGCTTGAGACAATGGCATATTGATTTTGGTAAACTGTCTCTTCGGCTTGTCTTCCCTTCGCTGGTTTCCCCGTTATTATCTTCGCATCGATACAGGATTAGAGATTATGAGTTCCCCCACATACTGGTTGTGGTTACTCTTGTTACGACCCTTTTGGCCGTGCACAACATTGGACTCTTTCTTCCCAATGTACGTCTTCTTTTCAGTACTTGAATATGCAGCCATCTGGATTTTTCCGCTTTTAATTCCATTTTCGACTCGTTCCCCAGTTAGAATCAGCTCAGTGAACCTAGCCGAGGAGCTTCCGATTAGGTGCTTTAAGAAAGGTCATGTCAAAGTTCCCATAAAGATATCAATCAACTCCCTGTAAATTAAGGGTGGCCGCACCCAACCAGCCAGGTCTCTCCATTTTTGGGCGTATTCTTTGAAGCCCTCGTTGGAACCCATGGTCATATTCTGTAATTGTACACGAGTTGGTGCAAGATCAGCGTTGTATTGGTACTGCTTGTAGAAAGAAGTAGCTATATCCTCCCAGGTGTGGATGCGGGAACCTTCCAAATGATAGAACCATTCAAGTTGAGTCCCAGCTAGACTCTCTTGGAAAAAGTGGACCTAGAGTTTCTTGTCAGTAGTGTGTGGCTGAATCTTACGGACATAGGATCTTAGATGAAGCTTCGGACAGGAAACCCTATCATACTTGGAAAAATAAGGGATCTTGAATTTGTGGGGAATGACCACCCCAGGAACCAAACGCAAGTCTCCAAGGTACAAGCCGGACACAACTTGGATCTCCACAACCTTTAGTCTGTCTTCTATCTGCTTATATCTGTCATCGGCTGGCTGGTATTGCTCATCATAATAATCCCCGTCTTCAGAGATTTGATTGTTTCCACCTTCAGCACGGGTGCTTTTAGCTTCTTCATCTTGATTTTCATCCTCTTTGGAGGAATCCTCTTTAACTTGGACTTGTTAAACGGGGCCTTGAACTTCTTCCCCATGTTGATGATGACAACCTTCTTCTTAGTTTGCAAGTGTTTGTATTTCATGCTTGGTTTATCTTGGATTAAGTTTTCTAAGCATTGATTTTATTTTTGCATACAAACCTTTATTACTAGCATTTATATGTAAACGATAAATTGCAGAAAATAAATGTTCTACGCTATTACATCATTTGGGGATGGGGGTACACATTTACAAATGGGGATTGCAAGAATTTAAACCTAATTATCTATTACAACCATATTGAAACTTTAATAATGTACAATAATTGAAAGGAATATAATGTACAAGACATGAATGAAAAGAAAATGAGTTTGTTTTGATTTTGTTAAAGAAAGATTTTTGGCCTATTTGACTAAAAGGAAATTTAATTAAACTAAAGAAAAATTAAGATTAAGTTAAATAAAATAAAATAAATAGGAAAATGTTTTTGGTATTTTTCATTGTAAGAAGTTAAATAAAAATAAACTAAATAATTTAAATATATTTTTGGTGTTTTTGATTAATAAAAATAATTATAATAATAGCAATAATAAATTAAAGAAATGAGATAAAGATATAACATTAACGTCAGGGGATTCAGAAAATGGAAATGTCAAGGCCCAACCAATGGAGGCACGGGCGCGCTTCCTGCAAACAAACAAAAAAAGTGAGAAAATTTGGAAAAAAATGGCAAAAGGTCTCGCTGGGGCTCGAATCCAGGACCTTCTACATGGAAAGGCTTTAGCGCATGCTATTTGTACCACTGGGGTGGTCTGTTTCATTCGTTCATAAGATAACTTCAATTAAATATAAAATTAACTCGTTTCTGAATGTTTGAAATGTCCAACTTATTCTTACTTTCGCACACATGCCATGATAACTTCATTGTCAAGCTTCTAAAAACTTCATTTATCAGCCAAATCAAAAAATGTAAATATCAAACCTGTCTAAATTTTGAATACGAATCTAACCACATAATTTTCAAATGTTATGGATCAAAGGTTAGCATGAATTATGTTCAATACTAAAACTAAAACTTAACTGATCAGAGATGAAATTCTCAATGTACAAGCAAAGATAATCAAACCTATGGACATGGTCAGCTTCCTAGACATGATATCTACATCTTTTCTTTATAATGTATATATAAATGATGCTTGAATGAAGAGTTCCAAGTTTGAAAAACTTACCTCTTGGAGTGAAACTCGAATGACTTCTACACGACTTCTAGAAATGGTTTGATGATGGACTAAGCTTGCCTGGACTTCCCTGAAGCTATTCCAATTGTTAGAATGTCTTGTAGCTTGTCCAACTGTTCTGGATAAGTCAAACTATAATGGCGGATTTTGAAAATGGTGGATGAGGAAGGAGGAGGTATAAAAGTGGTTTAAGTGCTGGGATTGTTCCTATGTGGTGTATGGAAGCTTAGTGAATCAAAAGTCCAAAAACGCACAAAGGGATTTGAGTTTTGTGTGTAAAGTTAGAATTGGCCAAGTTTTGTGCTTGTGTGCAGGTTGAGTTTTTGAGAGTTTTGAGAGTGTTATAAGTCTGGTAATCTCTTCCTTTGTGTTGCAAATAATGTCTCTATTTATAGGGAAGAGGTTTGACATCTTGTAGTAACCAGAATCTTGAGATAACATGTTATGGTTAGTTGAAAATGAAAAAATCAAGTTGAATGGATTTTCATGGTTCCAAAGTACAAGTGCAAGCATAGCCTGATGATTGTTGGGTGCATTGGACTTGATTCATGCTTTTGATATTTCTTGCAATCATAGATAAAGGTCACAAGCCTCAATGCATTGACAATTTGCATAAATCTTGCTTTTCTAAAATGGAAATGGTAACTTTGTGTCATTAAGGGAAAATTGGCTTGGACAATACTTTAAACACTTGTGTAAGAGCTTAATTAATTGTGTAAACAATTAATTATGGAGTGAAACACAAGTTTGAGGCCTGCAAAGGAAGATCATGTAGCATGGCCTATGGATTTGATCAATGTTCTTCAAAATTTTGCCTTCAACTTGATTCCTTCTACAAAGATCTTGAATCTCTGTAGAACTTTGATCTTTTTCTTTACTCTGGTTTTCGACTAGCATCTTGAATCTCTTAAAGATGTCGAATGCTCCGTCCTTTCGTTTTGATCACATAGATCCACAAATTTAGACCAAACTCATCAACAGACAAAACAATATTTGTTTCCACCAATTTTATGTTCTTCGAATTGACCATATTCATATGAATGTACCACTTTAAGTATGCAAGATGATCTCATTGGTATAGTCGAAACGAAAGAATTTTTGGATTTCTTTCATACTAAACAAACTTCATAAAGTTTTTTCAGACATCTCAAGACTTGGAACACCAGTAACCATATCTTGAGTAATCAGTTGATTAAGTGGTCTAAATTTCAAATGACCAAACTTCAAATGCCACAACCAACTATCCTTGTGGTCGAACAGTTTTCAAACATTGAACTTCTGTCAAATTGATCATTGTCTTAAATGTCCTGTTTTTCGACAACAGAGATTTTAAGACTAAATTGTTCTTGGTGTCGAACAATCTCAAAACTCCATCTTTCATGACAACTGAGAAACTTTTTTCGACTAGTTGTCCAACACTTAGCAAGTTGAACTTTATTCCATGTACATAGAGCATATCTTTAATCATAACTTTTCCTCCATTACTCATTTGAAAGACTATGTTGTCAGTACCTTCTTCTTGTAATGAACTATTATCAGCAAGTTTTTTTGTTAAATTGTAATTCATAGAGTCGAAACTATGTGTGTCGGAAGGTTTAGAGGTAGATCAAAGTAGGTGGCTCGAAGAAATGCATTTCCTAGTCGAAGCTTGTGGATTGAAGCAAGCATGAAGATAGACAACATGTCAGCTATCAATCTGGAGAAGAACCCAATAGCACATGGTTGAAGGAAGCACATAGAAACGAGGTTCCATTATCTCCGAGAGCAGGTAGCAGATGGGAAGATGAATTTGGAACACTGAAGAACTGAGAATCAGATTGAAGACATCATGAAGAAGGGAGGGCAGGTAGAAGTATTCAAAATACTAAGAACCATGATGAATAATGAATTAGGTGGTGTGTTAAATTGTAATTCATAGTGTCGAAACTATGTGTGTCGAAGGGTTTAGAGGTCAATCGAAGCAGGTTGCTCGAAGGAATCCATTTCCCATTAGAAGCTTGGGGATCGAAGCAAGCTTTCTCTTCTTCGAATTGTCAAAATTTTCCAACCACTCCTTTCGATCAGTCATGTGGTTCGAACAACCTAAACCAGATTTTGAATTCGACATGGTTATCTGCAATTGCTCACCTTTTTTTTCTGCTTTTCCCTTTCGAAAATTTCCTCTTCCTCCTTTAGAGGATTCAGAAGTTCTATCTTTGACCTGATGCTTGAGAGCCCAATATGATCCATGGAAACTATATCTTGAGCTGATCAATCCTTGTGCAATTTTGAGCAATTGAGAATCTTCTGAGTAATTTCTCGAGAAATGAGTGGGTAAATTTTGGGGTACAACAGCTGCCCATGTTCAATCTTGTTGAATCTGAAGAGTGAGATTAGCGGATCCGCCTTTCGTGACTTGAAGGTGAAAGATGATTGAACACTAGAGTGCCCAGAAATTTGCACTCGTAGATGTGTTAGCTGATTGTGTCAGGAATGGGCTTAAAGATACCATTTGGAGAATAATGGAATATTGTCGGAGATGGGCTTATAGATGCCATCAAAAAGTGATAGAGAATCTTTGAAGATTGTCTTGTACATGCCATCCAAATTGATTTTTGATAAAGATTGGAAAAAATATAGGAATAAATCTTTGGTCGATTTACACTGAAATAATAGGTGTCGGAGAAGTATCAGAATAAATCTTTGGTAGATTGAATCTAAATGATATGCTGGAATGGACTCGTGTTAAGCTGTGCCTGGAAATGTATTAGAAGGAACCTGTGATGAGACCGTGTGAAGCTGCATCTGGAAATACATTAGAAGGAACTCGTGTATGGCTACTTCATGATGAGCCTGTGTGAAGTTGCCTTTGGAAATAGATTAGAAGGAACCCATGTAAGATTGCTTCAGGATGAGCCTGTGTGAAGATGCATTTGGAAATATATGAGAAGGAGTCTGGGTAGGGCTGCTTCGGGATGAGTCCGTGTGAAACTGCATCTGGAAATATATGCGAAAGAGGCTGGGTAGGGCTGCTTCAGGATGAGTCCATGTGAAACTTCATCTGGAAATGTATGAGAAGGAGCTTGGTTAGGGATGCTTCGGGATGAGTCCTTGTGAAACTTCATCTGGAAATGTATGAGAAGGAGCCTGGGTAGGGCTGCTTTGGGATGAGTCTGTGTGAAACTTCATCTAGAAATATATGAGAAGGAGCCTGGGTAGGGCTGCTTCGGGATGAGTTCGTGTGAAACTTCGTCTGGAAATATATGAGAAGGAGCCTGGGTAGGGCTGCTTCAGGATAAGTCCGTGTGAAACTTCATCTGGAAATATATGAGAAGGAGCCTGGGTGGGGCTGCTTCGGGATGAGTTTGTGTGAAACTTCATCTGGAAATGTATGAGAAGGATCCTGGGTAGGGCTACTTTGAAATGAGTCTGTGTGAAACTTCATCTGGAAATATATGAGAAGGAGCCTGGATAAGGCTGCTTTGGGATGAGTCAGTGTGAAACTTCATCTGGAAATGTATGAGAAGGAGCCTGGGTAGGGCTGCTTCGGGATGAGTCAGTGTGAAATTGCATCTGGAAATATATGAGAAGGAGCCTGGGTAGTGCTTCTTCAGGATGAGTCCGTGTGAAACTTCATTTGGAAATGTATGAGAAGGAGCCTGGGTAGGGCTGCTTCAAGATGAGTTTGTGTGAAACTTCATCTGGAAATGTATGAGAAGGAGCATGGGTAGGTCTGCTTCGGGATGAGTCCGTGTGAAAATGCATCTGGAAATTGGAAGGAACCCGTGTAAAATTGCTCCATGATGAGCCCGTGTGAAGCTGCGTGTGGAAATTAGAAGAAACCCGTGTAAGATTGCTTCATGATGAGCCCGTGTGAAGTTGTATATCAAGATGAGAAGGAATCCTTGTAAGATTGCTTTAGCTGGTTGTGTAGATAGCTGCTTTGTCTTGTTTCAGGAACTAATCTTGGACCTGTTGAAAATTATTAATGATAATTATTTGTTGATTGATCTTTCCTGAAAAGGTAAAGAGTTAGTTGTATGCAATGTCATGATGTATGGAATGCATTGCGTAATGATGCTCTCAAAAATATGGTTGTGCTATATGCGCTTCGTATGCATATGCTATGATGTATGAAATGTGAAATGTTATTCAAGTGCATCTTTGTGCCAAAAAATAAATCCTTGACAAATATTGGGAAGTTTTGGGAAGTGAAATCTCAGATCGCTGAAGAGTATGTGCATCTTCAAATCTTGTTTATAGTGTTTCCGCTGAGGATTCCTGCTTTGTTCTTTGAGGAAAACTCCGCTGGAGGACATTGAATTTGCTTGAGAAAACTCTGTGAGGAGTGTTGATTTCTGCTTGGGAACTATAGTTCAGGAGTTTTAGTTGTCCATTACTCTACTGGCGAATTATCTCTTGATCAAAGAAGAAGAAAGTTCAGTTGTTATCTGGTCGAAATTCTAGGTTTCACACCAACTTGCTGAGGATAGGGAAGTTAACTGTTATCTGGTTGGATTCCAGGATTTACAACAACTCCTTAGGGATAGTGGAAAACTCTACTGGGGAGGAGGAAATAAACAATTATCTGGTCGCATTCCTGGATTCGCAGCTTAAACTTGAGGTTAACTGTTATCTGGTGCGGTCTATGTTTTAGCAACTCAAGTTGTTATCTGGTCGGGTCCAGGTTTCAGCACTGAGGATAGGATGAAATTGAACTAATATCTGGTCGGGTCCAAGCTTGCACTGTTGACTGGTCAGGTCCAGGCTTATACAATTTTAAGAGTGGGATGGAGTTGAACTAGTATCTGGTCAGGTCCAGGCTTCATAGTAACTATTGGCGACTTTACGAGGGATTAGGGGATGGGGTCCCTTAATTTGTAATAGTCTAAGAGGCAAACTTAAGCTGGGGAACTTGTAGCTTGTTAAGGAAACAAACCATATTGAAGAGGATATTTGACGAACTGCTGGGGAAGATATTCTTTAGGAAGAATTCCATAAGGCTTCTTCTTAAGACCAAATCTGTTGGGGATAGGTTTTCCGGAGATTGAAACTCTGGCTGGGGATTGCATGGGTCCAACTTTGTGGGGATTTGTCGTTGTCAGTAGTAGTAAGTGTTGTAGCGCTGCCAGAAAATGTGTGTTTGGCCGTACATGACCCTTTTGTTGGAATTCAAGTTCAATGCCCCGAGTGATTCAGATGCAGACCTGCCCCTGTTATTCAGCACTTCTTGAGAGATTTCTTAGAATCTCGACTTGAATGACCCAGATGAGTTGGACAGTAACATGTCATGCCCCCTTGATTATGGGAGATTTGTCATTGGAAGCGTCTTCCAATTTTGAAGTGGATTTGTTTCTTGGTAGAATTTTCGTTCATTGGATGTTCACTGTGTGAATTTCTCTGTTGTCAAACAAATAGCCATATGCAAACAGAGGTATTCAAACAATGCAAAGTTTATGTTTTTCTTGAAGTTTTGAAAATGCATTTTTAACAAATAAAAGAAATTTGTAAGAATATGAATTCCACTCAGGATTTACAGCAAGCCTTACAGGAGTCAGGATACCTTTTTTAACAGTATGCTTTCGAACTAACACATGCTTCAATTAGGACTTTTAAGGGGTTGTAACATGGCCTGGTTCATGGTTTAAGAAACAAAGGATAAGGCTCACATTTTATTTGTACCCAACCCGTTCTTCATGATGTTCTTCAACCCTATACTCAGTTAATTATGCGTATTGAATTCCAATTGAGTCTGGAATGGCGTTTAGGTGATGGTTCAGATACTTGAGATTTATTTGTGAAGGAAGTCATTTTTGCAACATTTTTCATGTTTTCGAGGATTTGCAATGACCTCTTTTCGATTTATTATCACTAATTTTTGCCTGACTATTTTTTCTTGTTTTTGAGACTACAGTCAGCGGGATGCCCTAGTTTTCTTGAGTCTCCTTCGTAGGTTTTGACTTAGTGGGCTTTTTCTTTTGAGAGATAAGAATTTCTTATTTTATGGGGAACCATCACCGTCTTTTGATTCTGAAGGATATTTTATGATGTTATTCGTTGTGTATTAAGTGAAAGCTTGTGACTGAACGCACATTTGAATTAACTGAAAAACTACCCTACCCCAGGTTATGATTAAAGTTTTCAATTTGTGGGAAAAAAGATAACTCCTACTTCTTAGGCTCGACAGGGGTTGACTAGGGATTATCTTCCTTATAACTCCACTGTTTGGGAATTGAAAGAACACTTGTACATCGTCAACAAGGTCTGTCCAAAAGCATATTGTATGAGATTATGGTATTGTTTTCGTCATCCTCCCTCTAAAGGCTTGCAACTTTTAACGAGAGTTGAATATCACAAAAAGGGAATAAAAAGCACAGTTTGAATATAGTGAAAACGAATGGATTAATTCAAGACAAACATATGCAATGCATTAATGAAAACAAACTTTGACATAATGGATAACTGTTCGAACAAACAATAGAAATTACAATTGAAAATTCAAAATGAACTGGACCCTCTCAATGATTTGGCATGGGAGCAGTGATCACGTTAGGAGTCTTAGGAGGGCCGAATTCAATTTCCTTGGCATCGATCATATTTTGAATCTAGTATTTTAGCACCCAACAACCGTTAGTATCATGCCCAAGACTACCAAAATGATAGGCACATATTGCATCAAGATTATAATTAGGAGAAGAAGTTTTGGGGTTTGGATGAGGTCCTATCAATGTAATCAAATTCATCCCCAACATGTTATTACAATGCTTGAGACAATGGCATATTGATTTTGGTAAACTGTCTCTTGGGCTTGTCTTCCCTTCGCTGGTTTCCCCGTTATTATTGTCGCGTCGATAGAGGATTAGAGATTATGACTGCCCCCACATACTGGTTGTGGTTACTCTTGTTACGACCCTTTTGGCCATGCACAACATTGGACTCTTTCTTCCCAATGTACGTCTTCTTTTCAGTACTTGAAGATGCAGACATCTGGATTTTTCCGCTTTTAATTCCATTTTCGACTCGTTCCCCAGTTAGAATCAGCTCAGTGAACCTAGCTGAGGAGCTTCCGATTAGGTGATTTAAGAAAGGTCATGTCAAAGTTCCCATAAAGATATCAATCAACTCCCTGTCAATTAAGGGTGGTCGCACCCAACCAGCCAGGTCTCTCCATTTTTGGTCGTATTCTTTGAAGCCCTCGTTGGAACCCATGGTCATATTCTGTAATTGTACACGAGTTGGTGCAAGATCAGCGTTGTATTGGTACTTCTTGTAGAAATAAGTAGCTATATCCTCCCAAGTGTGGATGCGGGAACCTTCCAAATGATAGAACCATTCATGTGGAGTCCCAGCTAGACTCTCTTGGAAAAAGTGGACCCAAAGTTTTTTGTCAGTAGTGTGTGGCTGAATCTTACGGACATAGGATCTTAGATGAAGCTTCGGACAGGAAACCCTATCATACTTGGAAAAATAAGGGATCTTGAATTTGTGGGGAATGACCACCCCAGGAACCAAACGCAAGTCTCCAAGGTCCAAGCCGGGCACAACTTGGATCTCCACAACCTTTAGTCTGTCTTCTATCTACTTATATCTGTCATCGGTTGGCTGGTATTGCTCATCATAATAATCCCCGTCTTCAGAGATTTGATTATTTCCACCTTCAGCACGGGTGCTTTTAGCTTCTTCATCTTGATTTTCATCCTCTTTGGAGGAATCCTCTTTAACTTGGACTTGTTAAACGGGGCCTTGAACTTCTTCCCCATGTTGATGATGACAACCTTCTTCTTAGTTTGCAAGTGTTTGTATTTCATGCTTGGTTTATCTTGGATTAAGGTTTTCTAAGCATTGATTTTATCTTTCCATACAAACCTTTATTACTAGCATTTATATGTAAACGATAAATTGCAGAAAATAAATGTTCTACGCTATTACATCATTTGGGGATGGGGTACACATTTACAAATGGGGATTGCAAGAATTTAAACCTAACTATCTATTACAACTATATTGAAACTTTAATAATGTACAATAATTGAAAGGAATATAATTTACAAGACATGAATGAAAAGAAAATGAATTTGTTTTGATTTTGTTAAAGAAAGATTTTTGGCCTATTTGACTAAAAGGAAATTTAATTAAACTAAAGAAAAATTAAGATTAAGTTAAATAAAATAAAATAAATAGGAAAATGTTTTTAGTATTTTTCATTGTAAGAAATTAAATAAAAATAAACTAAATAATTTAAATATATTTTTGGTGTTTTTGATTAATAAAAATAATTATAATAATAGCAATAATAAATTAAAGAAAATGAGATAAAGATATAACATTAACGTCAGGGGATTCAGAAAATTGAAATGTCAAGGCCCAGCCAATGGAGGCCCAGGCGCGCTTCCTGCAAACAAATAAAACAAAGTGAGAAAATTGGGAAAAAAATGACAAAAGGTCTCGCTGGGGCTCGAATCCAAGACCTTCTACATGGCAAGGCTTTAGCGCATGCTATTTGTACCACTGGGGTGGTCTGTTTCATTCGTTCATAAGATAACTTCAATTAAATATAAAATTAACTTGTTTCTGAATGTTTGAAATGCCCAACTTATTCTTACTTGCGCACACAGGCCATGATAACTCCATTCTCAAGCTTCTAAAAACTTCATTTATCAGCCAAATCAAAAAATGTAAATATCAAACCTGCTTAAAATTTGAATACGAATCTAACCACATAATTTTCAAATGTTATGGATCAAAGGTTAGCATGAATTATGTTCAGTACTAAAACTAAAACTTAACTGATCAGAGATGAAATTCTCAATGTACAAGCAAAGATAATCAAACCTATGGACATGGTCAGCTTCCTAGACATGATATCTACATCTTTTCTTCATAATGTATATATAAATGATGCTTCAATGAAGAGTTCCAAGTTTGAAAAACTTACCTCTTGGAGTGAAACTCGAATGACTTCTTCACGACTTCCAGAAATGGTTTGATGATGGACTAAGCTTTCCTGGACTTCCCTGAAGCTATTCCAATTGTTAGAATGTCTTGTAGCTTGCCCAACTGTTCTGGATAATTCAAACTGTAATGGCGGATTTTGAAAATGGTGGATGAGGAAGGAGGTGTTATAAAAGTGGTTTAAGGGCTGGGATTGTTCCTATGTGGTGTATGGAAGCTTAGTGAATCAAAAGTCCAAAAACGCACAAAGGGGTTTGAGTTTTGTGTGTAAAGTTAGAATTGGCCAAGTTTTGTGCTTGTGTGCAGGTTGAGTTTTTGAGAGTTTTGAGAGTGTTATAAGTCTGGTAATCTCTTCCTTTGTGTTGCAAATAATGTCTCTATTTATAGGGAAGAGGTTTGACATCTTGTAGTAACCAGAATCTTGAGATAACATGTTATGGTTAGTTGAAAATGAAAAAATCAAGTTGAATGGATTTTCATGGTTCCAAAGTACAAGTGCAAGCATGGCCTGATGATTGTAGGGTGCGTGGGACTTGATTCATGCTTTTGATATTTCTTGCAATCATAGATAAAGGTCACAAGACTCAATGCATTGACAATTTGCATAAATATTGTTTTTCTAAAATGGAAATGGTAACTTTGTGTCATTAAGGGAAAATTGGCTTGGACAATACTTTAAACACTTATGTAAGAGCTTAATTAATTGTGTAAATAATTAATTATGGAGTGAAACACAAGTTTGAGGCCTGCAAAGTAAGATCATGTAGCATGGCTTATGGATTTGATTAATGTTCTTCAAAATCCTGTCTTCAACTTGATTCCTTCTACAAAGATCTTGAATCTCTGTAGAACTTTGATCTTTTTCTTTACTCTGGTTTTCGACAAGCATCTTGAATCTCTTAAAGATGTCGAATGCTCCGTCCTTTCGTTTTGATCACATAGATCCACAAATTTAGACCAAACTCATTAACAGACAAAACAATATTTGTTTCCACCAATTGTATGTTCTTCGAATTGACCACATTCATATGAATGTACCACTTTGAGTATGCAAGATGATCTCATTGGTATATTCGAAACGAAAGAATTTCTGGATTTCTTTCATACTAAACAAACTTCATAAAGTTTTTTCAGACATCTCAAGACTTGGAACACCAGTAACCATATCTTGAGTAATCAGTTGATTAAGTGGTCTAAATTTCAAATGACCAAACTTAAAATGCTACAACCAACTATCCTTGTGGTCGAACAGTTTTCAAACATTGAACTTCTGTCAAATTGATCATTGTCTTAAATGTCCTGTTTTTCGACAACAGAGATTTTAAGACTAAATTGTTCTTGGTGTCGAACAATCTCAAAACTCCATCTTTCATGACAAATGAGAAACTTTTTTCGACTAGTTGTCCAACACTTAGCAAGTTGAACTTTATTCCATATACATAGAGCATATCTTTAATTATAACTTTTCCTCCATTACTCATTTGAAAGACTATGTTGTCAGTACCTTCTTCTTGCAATGAACTATTATCAGCCAGTTTTTTTTATTAAATTGTAATTCATAGAGTCGAAACTTTGTGTGTAGAAGGGTTTAAAGGTGGATCGAAGCAGGTGGATCGAAGGAAGCCATTGCCCAGTTAAAGCTTGTGGATAAAAGCAAGCATGAAGATAGACAACATGGCAGCTATCAATCTGGTGAAGAACCCAATAGCACATGGTCTAAGCAAGCACATCAAAATGAGGTTCCACTATCTCCGAGAGCAGGTGGCAGATGGAAAGATGAATTTTGAATAGTGTAGAACTGAGAATCAGATTGTAAACATCATGACGAAGGGAGTGCAGGTCGTAGTATTCATAAGACTAAGAACCATGATGAATAATGAATTATATGGTGTGTTAAATTGTAATTCATAGTGTTAAAACTATGTGTGTCGAAGGGTTTAGAGGTGGATCGAAGCAGTTTGCTCGAATGAAGCCATTACCCAATTGAAGTTTGGGGATCAAATCAAGTTTTCTCTTCATCAGCTTATCAAAATCTGCCAACCACTCCTTTAGATTAGTCATGTGGTTCGAACAACCTGGACCATATTTTGAATTCGACATGGTTATCAGCAACTGCACACCTTTTTTTCTTCTGCTTTTCCTTTCGACAGTTTCCTCTTCCTCCTTTCTAGGATTCAAAAGTTCCATCTTCGACCTGATACTTGAGACCCAATATGATCCATGGAAACTATATCTTGACCTAATCAATCCTTGTGGAATTTTGAGCAATTGAGAATCTTGTGAGAAATTTCTCTAGAAATGAGAGGGCAAATTTTGGGGTACAACACCCACCACGAGTCTTTTCTCAAACTATTACAAATCAACAGACAAAACCCCTTGTCCCCAGTGGAGTTAATACTATTCCCAGTAAGTTTCTACGAAGCCTGGAATTCGACCTGATAATAGTTTAACTTCATCCTCCTTAAAAAGTTTTTGCGAAGCCTGGAATCCGAGCAGATAACAGTTAACTTCATCCTCCTCAGAAAGTTGGTGCAAAGCCTGGAATTCGACTAGATAAAAGTTTAACTTCATCCTCCTAGAAAGTTGTTGCGAAGCCTGGAATCCGACCAGATAACAGTTTAACTTCATCCTCAAAAAGTTGCTGCGAAGCCTGGAATCCGACCAGATAATAGTTTAACTTTATCCTCAGAAAGTTGTTGCGAAGCCTGGAATCCGACCAGATAACAGTTTAACTTCATCCTCCTAGAAAGTTGCTGCGAATCCTGGAATTCGACCAGATAACAGTTTAACTTCATCCTCCTAGAAATTTGCTGCGAAGCCTGGAGTCCGACCAGATAAAAGTTTAACTTCATCCTCAGAAAGATGTTGCAAAGCCTGGAATCCGACCAGATAACAGTTTAACTTCATCCTCCTAGAAAGTTGTTGCAAAGCCTGTAATTCGACCATATATCAGTTTAACTTCATCCTCCTAGAAAGTTGTTGCGAAGCCTGGAATCCGACCAGATAACAGTTAACTTCATTCTCCCTAGTAAGTTGTTGTGAAGCCTGGAATCTGACCAGATAACAGTTTAACTTCCTCCTCCTATAAAGTTGCTGCGAAGCCTGAAATCCTACCAAATAACAGTTACCTTCATCCTCCTCAGAAAGTTTTTGCGAATCCTGTAATCCGACCAGATAACAGTTAACTTCAACCTCCTCATAAATTTGATGCGAAGCCTGGAATCCGATCAGATAATAGTTTAACTTATCCTCCTAGAAAGTTGATGTGATGCCTAAAATCCAACCAGATAACAGTTTAACTTCATCCTCCTAGAAAGTTGCTGCGAAGCCTGGAATCCGACCAAATAACAGTTAACTTCATTCTCCTTATAAAGTTGCTGTGAAGCCTGGAATCTGACCCGATAATAGTTAACCTCATCCTCCCCATAAAGTTTTTGCGAAATCTGGAATCCAACCAGATAACAGTTAACTTCATCCTCCTCAAAAAGTTGCTGCAAAGCTTGGAATCCGACCAGATAACAGTTTAACTTCATCCTCCCCTGAAAGTTGCTACGAAGCATGGAATCCGAACAGATAATAGTTAACTTCATCCTCTCCAGAAATTTGCTGCAAAGCCTGGATTTCGACCAAATACCAGTCAACTATCCTCTCCAAGACAAACATTTAACCATCTCTTTTATCCCCAGTCAGTGTAAATAAGAACTAAATTTCCTAGTAAAGCGACGGAAAACCAAAGGTTCCTGAACTCTACTCCCCAAGCAGAAATCAACATCTCCTGTAGAGTTTCCTCAAAGAAAACAGGAATCTCCAGCGGAAGTATTCAAGACAAAATTGAAGATACACATACTCTCCATCCATATCGACAGTAAAGGATTTATTACAAAGTTAGCCGCACTAAGGCGTCTTTTCAAAATATCTTCAAAACACAATTACACAAAAAATAATTTTCAAAGTGATCTAGCAACTAAGAGCCCATAGATAACTACGGATGGAAAGGGTGTTAACACCTTCCCTTTCCATAACCTACCCCCCCCCTTACTCAGAAAATAATCTCGAAAGGTCTTTCCTGTTCTTTTCACCCTTTCCTTTTTTGGATAAAAGAAAAGTCGGTGGTGACTCTTGCTAACCGCAACATTGCGATAAAATGCAAAACCAGTAAAAGTTAGTTCTCCCACCGTATTATAGTTGGTTATATGATTATGTGAAGTTTGATTAATTCAATTGATGTATGTTTGATATGCATTACTTATTATTATATATTTCTTTAATGATGTGAGTTCTCACCCTTCTATTAGAATGATGCTTTTATACGATATCGCTCAGGTACCGAAGTTATTGGCGCTCCTAGAGAGGATTAGATGGAGAAGCTAGTTCCTATTTTTCTGCTTTCTTAGGTAGTGAGTCATTGCTATGGTCTATGTAATACGAGAAACATTTGGATTCATGTTATTTTATGATATTCATGTTTATGTATGAGATGTTGTTATACTCTCTGAATCATTTTATGTTGGATTGAGATGTATGTGATGATGGGCTTTAATGCCTAAGATTTATGTGATGATTATCAGTATGGGATTTCAATCATGATAAGTATTATTTTGAGTTAAGAATTATTCTGCTGTGAGATACATATGCGTTAATATATAGAACATGATTTTAAATATGTGTTATGATTATGACCAGTATGCAGTGTATTTGATTTGTTGTCAAGAAGTAAATGTGACGCCCTCTTGTGATGTGCATGCTAATTTACTCTGATTATGCTATTTATTTTATGAAGGGTTTAGGGGGTGTTATAAGTAGCTCGAGGTTTTCTTCAAAGAGCAAGACTTGACTACTCTTAAGTGTTTGCTCTAGTAGCAAGGTTAGAGATTATTTGACTAGTGATAGCCTTGGCATGCAACCAAGGTTGGTCGACATTTTATTTAGATGTGAAATCAACATTTTTGAATGGTCCTTTAGACGAAGAGGTCTATGTCACACAACCTCCAGGGTTTATGATTCATAAGGAAGTGAGTAAAGTATATGAGTTGCACAAAGTGCTTTATGGCCTTAAGCAGGCACCTAGGAAATGGAACAAGAAGATCTACTTATACTTAGTCAAATTTAGATTTGTCAAATGCAAATCAGAGTATGGTGTCTATGTTTGAGTTGTATAATAAGATATAACAATCATCTGTTTATATGTCGATGACGTGCTAGTAACTTGAAATAGCTTAGAGGACTTGTCGAAGTTCAAAGAGTTGATGATGAAGGAATTTGAAATGTCGAATCTAGGTAAACTGTCTTATTTCCTAGGCATGGAATTTAAAATGTTGAAGCTAGGTATGGTGCTACATCAAAGGAAGTATCTCAATGAGATACTCGAGAGATTCATAATGGATGATTCAAATCCTGCATATTCACCTGTCGAACCAAATGTAAAGTTCACTACACCAAAAAGGGCTTTTAACAGCGCACATTAGACAACGCTTTTATACAAAAGCGTTGCTATAAGTGAAATTTAAAAAAACACATAAATTGTATACAATAATAAATAAAAACGCTGCTAAAATGTAACCTTAGACAACTCTTTTAAAAAGCGCTGCTAAAAGTGTTGCTTTAGAAAGCGCTTTATCAAAAGCGCTGGTACATGACCACTTTAGACAACGCTTTTTAAAAGCGATGTCTAAAGTCATATAAATTTTTAAAAAATTAATCTCAAAAGCGCTGCTAAAGGACCATATTAGCCAGCGCTTTTCAAAAGCGCTGCTAAAGGCCCATATTAGCCAGCGCTTTTCTCAAAAGCGCTGTCTAAAGTCATATAATTAGAAATTAAAAATTAGAATCAGTATTGTTTCTCTTTTCACAGATCTATTTCCCTCCTCACATGAAACCCTTTTCAACGTCTCTCTCTCCACCATTGTCTGCCATCCTCCACCGTCTCTCTAAAAAACGAGGCTCTCTATCCACTGCTGACCGTCGTCCTCCACCGTCACTTTCAAGGTACTCTTCTCTCTTTATCTTCTATCTTTCTCTCTGAAATCGTTGGGTACAAATAGAAATAGAGAGATTGTGGTAAAAACTCTATGACTATTTGAATAAATAATCTTTCATTATATTATTTTTCTATAAAAAGAGATTGTGGATTGTTTGGGTACAAATAGAAATAGAGAGTTCAGACTTTCATTCATAAAAATTGTATATACTACTTGAGATGCCATGGATAATGACAAAGTTGTTGTCTTAGATGATTTAAAATTACGGCTATATTGTAAATTTTAAATTGGGAAATAGAGTTAGATTGCACACTTCAACTTCACATACACATAGTCTATGTATTTGTGTTGTTGTCCTAGTTTACTTGGACTAAGCTATTTTTATTTGTTATTTATTCAAACTTGATAAAAAATCTATACAAATTTTTACAAGTATGGAACACTAATGTTTTTCTTCTATGTGTAGTTAGTCGAAGACCATCACCGATTCGAAGAACATCATAGCAACATCATCCACTGTCGGCCACCAATAACCTCTCTTATTTCTTTGGTAAGTCATGTTCAAATTCAACATTACTGATTCTTGTTATTTGTAGGATTCCAAGTGTGCTTGTGTGTGTTAGTCTTTAGTTGTTACTCTGTAGTGTTATCGTTTATTGTTATAATATTTCTGCGTAACCGAAATAATGCTTGTTTTGTTCAGTGATTCTGTTCAGTTCTAATATTTTGAACAACACTTAGTAGTAAAACAATGGATGAAAAATGGATGTCTGTCGATCGATTGTCAAAAGAGTACGAGAATGGGGTATTGGAATTCGTTAAGTTTTCTGTTGAACATGCCAAAGACCCCAGTCGAATGAAGTGTCCTTGCTGGGTTGTTGTTATGTGGGTCGGGTTGATGCAGATGGATTGAAATTGCATTTACTAATGCTTGGAATTGATAGAAGTTATACGTGTTGGATATTTCACGGTGAGAAAAGTAACGAAAATGTTGAACCGGGGGAGAAAAGTAGTACGGCCTATGCTTCAGACGACAAGGACACGGATACATACGATTTTGATCGAGTCGAAGAGATTGCAGAAGCACTTGAAGAAGATCTTCAGGATTGTCCCAAAATGTTTGAGAGATTGGTAAGCGATGCAGAGAAACCGTTGTATAAAGGTTGCACTAAATTTACAAGACTGTCTATGATATTAAAGTTGTACAACTTAAAGGCAGGCAATGGATGGTCGGATAAAAGTTTCCAGAGTTATTAGCCCTTATGAGAGATAAGCTTTCGGAGGATAATGTTCTTCCTAATCGAACCTATGAGGCCAAAAAAAATTTGTACTCTATTGGCATGAGCTATGATAAGATACATGCTTGTCCAAACGATCACGTTTTGTTTCGAAACAAATATGCATCGTTAAATGAGTGTCCTAAATGCGGTTTGTCTCGATATAAGAAAAATTGTCTCCAGCAAAAGTCTTATGGTATTTTTCTATAATTCCGAGATTTAGGCGCATGTTTCATAGTGAAACCGATGCAAGACACATGACTTGGCATGTAGATGAAAGAATTATTGATGAAAAGTATCGACATCCGGCAGATTCACCACAATGGTCGAAAATTGATAATGATTATCCTGATTTTAGAGAAGAAGTAAGAAACCTTCGCTTGGCTTTATCTACTGATGGAATGAATCCGCATGGTCTTCAAAGTATCTCACATACCACATGGCATTTGATTCTTATGATTTATAACCTACCTCCATGGCTATGTATGAAGCGTAAGTACATGATGTTATCTATGTTAATTTACAGGCCTAAACAACCAGGGAATGACATAGACATATACTTGACACCTTTGATCGAATATTTAAAGATTTTGTTGGACAACGGGGTGGAGGTTTATGATGGATATAGGAAACAAAGTTTCAATTTGAGGGCGATGTTGTTTGGCACAATTAATGATTTTCCAGCATACGGGAATCTATTTGGGTATAGCATTAAAGGTCAATGTGTGTGTCCTGTTTGTGAAGATGGAACTGATACGACGCGTTTGGAACTTTGTCAGAAGAATGTGTTTCTCGGTCATCGTAGATTATTACATTTTAAAAATCACTACCGGTCACGGAGAAAAGCATTCAATGGAGACACCGAACAACGTAAAGCTCCACCTGCATTGTCAGGTGACCAAAATTTTTAAAATGTGAAAAATGTGTGTACTCAATTTGGAAAGCCTTTTGCACATACGGTTGTCAAAGGTGGGTGGAAGAAGAGATCAATTTTTTTTTGAATTTCCATATTGGAAGTCTCTGTATGTGATACATTTTCTCGATGTTATGCATATTGAAAAAAATGTATTAGAAAGTGTTATTGGTATGTTACTCAATATTAAAGGAAAGTCTAAGGATGGCCTTAAAGCAAGGGAGGACGTGTTAAAGATGGGAATACGAACTGAACTAGGACCCATGAAGAAAGGAAGCCGAACATATCTACCATCTGCTGCTTTTACTCTATCTAGAAAGGAGAAAAAAATATTGTGTAAGTTTCTAAGTGAAGTTAAAGTTCCAGAAGGATACTCTTCAGATATTAGAAGACTCGTGTCTATGAAAGACCTCAAGTTAAAGAGTTTAAAGACACATGATTTCCATGTTATAATGGAACATTTTCTACCAACAGGTATACGTTCTATTTTTCCAGAAAAATTAAGGAGCGCGATAACTAAGTTGTGTTTTTTTCTTTTGGTCAATTTGTAGTAAGGTGATTGATCCTGAGATCTTACCAACATTTTAAAAAGAAATTGTTATTACTTTGTGTGAGCTTGAAATTTATTTTCCTCCCTCATTTTTTGACATAATGGTACATCAAAACGTTCATCTTGTGAAAGAGACACAGTTGTGCAGACCAGCTTATATGAGATGGATGTACCCTGCTGAACGTTATATGAAAATATTAAAAGGGTACGTGAAAAAGTGAAGTCACCCAGAGGTTTGTATTGTTGAGCGATACATTGTTGAAGAAGCAGTTGAGTTTTGTACTGAATATTTATCCAAAGTTCAATCCATTGGACTCCCCAAAAGTCATATTTTTTGAAAAAAAAAAGGAAGGTAAAAGATTAATTGGAAATAAAATTGTGACAATATCAAGGGATGAATGGGATCAAGTGCATCTGTATGTTCTGCATGATAACAGTGAGGTTAAGCCATATGTTGAAATGCACAAGGATGTACTCCGAGGGTTAAATCAGAATAGAAATGAAAATTGGATAGTACGGGAGCACAATCAAAGTTTTATACCATGGTTTAAGGATCATATTTTTTAAAGCTTCATTCAGATCCCGCTTCAATAACAGAAAGGTTGAGATGTTTGGAATATGGTTCAAGTTTGCATGTGTTTTCTTATAGAGCATACGCAATTAATGGATACACATTTTATACCAAAGAATAAGATGATAAAAGTACTATGAAAAATAGTGGTGTCGTCGTACTTGCTGAAGCAATGTGCATTTCAAGTATGAAGGACCTAAACCCCAAATATGCAAATTTGTCATATTTTGGGGTTATCGAGCATATTTAGGCGTTTGATTACGAGAAGTTTCAGATTCCTATCTTTGGTTGTAAGTGGGTAAGTAGTAGTGGCATACGAATGGATAAGTCAGGACTTTTGCAAGTGGATCTTAATAGGGAGGGGTACAAAGTTGAGCCTTTTATTCTATCCTCTAAAGCTAAACAAGTGTTCTATGTCACTTACCCGGCAAGTACAAAATGGTCTATAGTGCTTTTATCTAACAAAGTGGTTGATGATAACGGTGTAGACCAAGGTGATATTGATGATGAGAATGAGTCATGTATTAGACGGAATAAGTCGTATATTATAAATGATCAAGATGAGAATATTATAGCGGATGAATCATATATCAGAAATCATCATAATGAGGGAATTTGGATAAATCCATCTGTCGACATTGTTAAGAAACAAGTAATTTATGTTCCAACCAAGAAAAGAAAGAGATGTTAGTGAAAGAGGTAATATATTAAAATGTTTATGTTTATGTTTGTGTTTACGTTTAAGTTTATGTTTATGTTAATGTTTGTGTTTATCATTTTATATATATTCAAATGATTATGGAATTTTATATTGGGTTTATGTTTATGTTTATTATAGGTTAGATGGCTACTAACGAGGATCACCCACATGATGATTCTAGGCATGATGGAGATGAGCCCGTTAATAAAATGGAAATGGAAATTAGACGAGGAATAACAATTATGAAGAGAATCATTCGTGATAGAGATCGAGGCATAAATTATAATGTGTATTGGAGTCAAGAAGGCCAACTAATTGAGCCTAATGGTTCAACGTTGACGAGTTATCTTGGTTCAGTGGTAAGGAGAGAAATTCCAATTACTTGTGAAGATTTGAGAGCAAAAGTGTTGAACGACGCTAAAGATAAAAATGGAGTGAGATACAGGTACCATATGTGATGTTATTTGTTTTTAATGACGATTATGTCTTTAAATTACTTATAATAACGCACTTTGTGTATTATTTTCGTAGAGGTCATTCAACATTGATGATACCAGGAGAGATTATATACTCAAACTGGCCGGAAAATTACATAGAGGGTTTAGAGCTTTTTTATCAAACAAGTTTCTTAGGGATGAGGATAAAAATTTTCTTGATGCAGAGCTTCCAAATAAATATGCAGAATTGATTACACCTAAAGAATGGGAAACTTTTAAATCCAAAAGAAAAACCCAGAAATTTGAGAGTTTAAGTGTCGTAAATCGACAACGAGCATCAAGTCCCGCGTATCCATACAGAAAATGGCGTATGGGATATGCACGCTTACAACAATCTATTGTAAGTATATATAAATTGCAAAGTATCTATAATATATGAATGCTTATATTTGATCATGTTATTTGGCTTAATGTGTAGTTAACAAAGGAGAATGGTTCTGAAACATCTCTTCTGAAACATGTTTTGTGGAAGGAAGCTCGTATGTGTAAGGATGGACCTGTTAAAGAAAATGTTCAACAAATTTTCGAGAGATGTGTAAGTATAACATTATTTATTTAATTACATCATTCTTTTATTTATTTAATTACATAATTCTTTTATTAACATATCATTATTTAATTACAATATTCATATGAATTTCAGGAGTCTCTTTCTCAGTCTGTACCTCCAGATGAAGATAATGAATGCAGGAGAATACTTAGTCGAGCATTATATATTCGTGAGTATTATGGTCGGGTGAGGGGTAAGGGATTTGGGATCACTCCAACATCCTTGAAGAAAAAATCAAAGACAAAAGCTCCCAGCAATAAAGAACTTCAGGAAAAGTTGGAAAAGCTACAACAAGAAGTTTATGAGATGAGAAAGGAAAAAGAAATAGATCAAGCTACAGGTTTTAAAGATACTAGTGACAAACGTAGTATCAATGATAACTTTGGACCGAATATTCCTGAGGTAATTATATACCATATTTATTAATTATATAACCATATTTATTAATTATATAACCATATTTATTAATGGTTATAGGGAATTTCCCGGTGTCAAATCTATTTGTCGTCACCAACTTATCGGATGGTTGGCAAGGGAAAAGTGCATAATACTTTTGGAGAAATGCTTCATCACAAACCACTCCCAAATGGATTTTTGAAAGTATCGGTTGATTTATTTTAGAGGGGGCGCATTGTTACTACTACCTGACGATGTGGCAGATGCAACATTGGTGGCAAATGCAATAAGATCATTTGTTGCATGGTCGTCAAGCCTCGTTTGCGTAGATGATGAGTTATTCTTAAAACTGTTTACTATTCAAATTTTTAAGGCAATTTTACTTACATTTAATTTACATGGTAATGTTAGACTCCAACAAAATCCATTCCAACAGATAAGGGGATTAGGCGGGAAACCGATTCAGTTGCATCAATTGAGGTACAACACAATTATATGACATTTATGCTATGAAAAATGTTAATTTGTGATTTTATAGTTCACTTAACTAATTATATGATAATTAGATTCATGCTAAAGAGATTGCACAAGTCAGTAGGGGTAAGGCGCCTGAAATTAGCAATATTTCTACACAAAAAAAGAATGTTGCTAAGAAGACCGTGGCTAGCAAAAAACTACTGCTCAGTATAGGTCGTGCCTTCGGACATATTTAGGAATAACAGATATTCCAGATGGTGGTACCCGCCTTATACCTATGAGTGCATACATCTTTGGTTTTGAATACCTGGAAGCAATTGGTAGAGAGGATATGGAGCAAGTTTTTAGACATTTGGAATTAGGCCTCGATGTTATCGGTACATACATTGGGTGTACTCCAATCAACTTCGTTTAATTAGATGAACAATTTATTTCCTCATTTCAATGAATATAGTATAATGTTAATGATGTTTTAATTTAAAGTTTCTGTATGACAACATTGTACGCCCGCGTGGATTAGAAGCAATATTAGGCTTCTTAGCCCCAACACTGTCAATTCAGGGTTAATTGTAACAAGACCAGATGATGTCATAGCATATGTACTCGGTTTATTCATGGCCAGCAAAGATACTGAAAAGTTGTTCTTTTTACCATATAATACTGGCAACGGGTTAGATTTTCATCCTAACTTGATCTATTATAATTTTCTGTTTTTGGCCATTATTTAATCTTTGTTTAATCTTACAGTGGACACTGGTTATTGGTTGTGATTAATCCTGTAAGAGATACTGTGTATTATCTGGATTCATTATACAATGATTGGTCAATATATCCAGATTTGAAGAAGATGATTGACACGTAAGTTTTTCACTCCCAAAGATATATATCTGGATTTGTGGTTATGTTTATGTTTCTATGTGAGGTTGTTCTAAATAGTCGTTTATATTATAGCATTCTACTAGATTTTCACTCCCAAAGAGATATTCAAGTGCCAAAAAGTAGAGCCAACAATATTATATGGATCAGAGTGGAGGTATATTTTCACAAAGAGATATTCAGTTTTTATTACATTAGTGATGATACTTGATAAAACAATTTAAGGGGTATATCCTGATATATATATTCGTATTTTATTTCCATTGGTAGTGTCCTCGCCAGCGTAACGGTATAGATGGCGGCTATTTCATGTTGAGATTTATGAAAGAAACTATTCTTTTGGATCGATTAGAGATTCCATCCACGGTATGAATTTCTAACTTAGGAATTACATGATATTTTCATATTTTGTGTTTCTCATAAAATGACATATTATTTTAAGTAAATCACATACTATGTTATATTATTATATATGTAGTACTTTGAGGAATTCAATTGTGCACATTACTCAAAAGATCAATTGGATGAACTTAAGGAGGAATGATGTCAATTCATTATCGGGTTGAGAATTTTATAAGCTAAGGTATATTGTCTTATTTCCTTTGATGAGAACTTTCGAGTTTTGAGTATAAAGTAAATTCGAATAAAGTGAAACATTAATATTATCATGTTATGAATTTTGATCATTTGGTTTTTTTCTTCCAGGTTTATAGGTGCATGTGTAGAAGATAGAGGTAAGATATTCATGTTGTTGTTGTTTTATGAGAATTCTCGAAGATAGTAAGATGTATATGTAACATCAATTTTGAATTTTAGGATTTTCAACTTGTAGAATTTTAACTTGTATCATAAATTTTGTAGTTGTTGTTGTATATATCATCAATTTATATATATGTGGAATTTTTACATATGCATATTTTATTGGAATGAAGCTACCAAATATGGTGCATAATATGGTGAAAACCTGGTTCAAATATAGTTCAAATCTTATTAAAATTCATTATATATATTGGAAAACGCTTTTGTAAGTCAAAATAGATATTTTATTTAAAAAAATTATGATTGAAAGACAGCGCTTTAAGAGAAAAGCGTTGTAAAAAGTAAAAAAAAAAAGCGCTGCCTAAAGTGGGAAAGCGCTGTCTAAAGTGGGGGAATAATATTTCAACAAGACTCTAAAAGAAAAGAAGCTACAATTCATTGTTTTTCAGATGCTGATTGGTGTGGAGATAACGAAGATCGAAGAAGCACAACTGAACATTTCTTTCAAGTATTCGATGCCCCAATCTCACGGTGTTCAAAAAAAACAACCTGCGGTGGCATTATCATCGTGTGAAGCTGAATATATAGTAGGATCTTATGTTGCATATCCAGCAATTTGGATCAGATTGGTACATGAAGAAATGGAGATCAAAGTGAAGAAACCTCTTGTATTGAAAATCGACAACAAGTCAGCCATAAATTTGGCGAAGAATCCAGTTTTGCATGGAAGAAGTAAGCATATCGAAGATATATTTTACTTCTTGAGGGAAAAGGTAAATCACGGTGAACTTGAAGTTAGGCATTTCTCAAGTGAAGCATAATTGACTGACATTTTCACCATAGGATTAAAGATCGACAAATTCCTGAATTTGAGAAAGAAATTAAGAATAGTTCAGATTGACTATGATTAACGTAGGTTCGTCGACTTGGATTATAGGGTGGATATGTTGAGATATTAGATATAATATCAAATATAATCCAAGTTAGATATATTGAGATATTATATATAATATCAAATAAATCCAAGTTGGTAAGTTCAAGCCCAATTAGAGTTGTATATAAATAGTCATAGTTTGTATCATTATTTGTGTAATTCAAGTGAATAACATAATCCTTGTTTCCTTATTATTCTATCTTTCTATCCTCACTAAAAGTGCCTCACGCACTAACAAATACATGTAACAAGTAACTACTGATGTTCTAACTTCATATAACTGATCAATGAATTTTTTCTCTAACAAATGGTATAAGAGCTTAATTATATGAGTTAAGACTCAATTGTTAATTGTTAATATTTTGAGTTGCAACTCTGTTTCTACGGCTGTAAAAATTAATCGATTGGTATTCTAAAATTTATATATTTATTCGATTTAATTTTATGAAATCAATTAAAATTGAAATTGAATTCAACATCACAATATGTTTTTGTCTTCACGTTATTTTTTAATAATGAAAGTGATTATTTTATACACTATTTTGGTTCATGTTTTAGCCCCTTTGTTTGTTTGGTTTATGCGTCTTGAGATTTTGTATTTGATATGTTAATCTTCTTGGGTATATGTAGGGGTATTCAAAACCAAACCGGTCTAATAGAAAATCGGAAGACCGAACCGAACCAAATCGAAACCGCAAAAAACTGCATTTGGTTCGGATGTGTTTGGGTCATTTTCTCACGGAATCACGCGGTTCGGTTCGGTTTGCGGTTTGTATTTTACAAACCGAACCAAACCAAACAAAACCGCATTATGTTATAAAATCTTACTAACCAATATATATTTCTATAATTCTTTAGATAAATCAACATGTATTATGTGTACATTTTATCATACTTTGTATTATATTTATTTTAATTTACAAATCATAAAAAAAAAAATATTATTCATTTATAAATACTATTTTCATAAAATATATTTTACCATATTCTTTGTATAATATTTATTTAAGAATGCAATCTTGTCTATATCATTCTTTAGATTTAGATAAAATTATAATACGTAATTTTATGTATCAAATTATAAACTTATTTTGACAATTATAAATTTTTTATGGTAATGTATGAATAATTAAGCGCAAAATTATATTTTCCTCTATATTTGTATGTATGACTTAATAAATTTTTTTTTGTAAAAAACCGAACCAACCGAACCAATCCAAACCGCATTAACTTGGTTTGGTTTGGTTCAGATTTATTTTTGAAAGTCAACCGAACCAAACCGAACCACATATTTTTTTCTCTTGCGGTTCGGGTGATTTTTTGCTTCAAAACCGCCCAAACCGCACCGCGAACACCCCTACATATGTATACACATCAGTTCTTCTATGGGCTCTCTGTTTATGACATATTTGTTGAAAGTGTGTCTATTTTGTCTATAGTGCACGGTGGTCGGGTTTGGGGCGACACTTTTGTACATTTTTGTACCATAAGCCGACATTAGTAAAAGCATGTGTAGCTTTTACGGCCCCAAATCTCTATTGCAATTGCATGTAGGGTTTTAAAGAGGATCGCCTAAAAGATTTTTTATTTCTTTTAACCTTGTTATTTTTAAAAGTTTAAATGTCAATTTGGACCCTTGTTAAAAGAAAATATCATGACCGTTGTCAAATGACAACAAGAGAATATCACTATATAAAAATTGTTACAACACATAAACTACTCTCAAATACTACAAGGTTCCAATACACTCACACTCTCCAAAAAAAATATTTAAATACCTCTCACAACACTCTAAAACAAGATTATAAGACAAAATAAAAAAGTCAAATACAAGCTTAAAGTGTTTTTGACTGGTACATCTTGTAAAGAAAAACTTGAATCCTATATATAACCTTGGACTCCCTCTTCATTAAATAAACTAAGCAAAGTGGGACTTGTAAAAAATTTAATTCTATATATATAGTCTTGGACTCCCTCTTCCTTTACAAAAATAAGTGATGTGAGACTTTTTCAACATGTATATTTTCAACCAACCCCAACAATCTCCACCTTGATTAAAAATAATGCGTTAACTGTCATTGTCTTCACCGACAATCATACTCCACCATAAAAAGTATAGTCACTTGAAGCTACACCACTCCAAGAAATTTCACATTATCTTCACCGACAATCATAGTTTTAAAAACTATCATACTCCACCTAAAGAAGAGTATACTTCACTTGAAGCTAAACCACTTCAAGAATTTTCACATGTCGAAAACCAAGTTGAAAATTTATGGTAAAACTTCCTTGTTCATAGGAAACTCTTCAACCATCGACATAATCTCACAACACACTTTGCATCAATGTCCATGTGTTAATCCGCTAGCAATAACACGTCCTTTTACATGACAGTGAAAATGTCATGAGGACACACTTCTCAATTTTCAGATAAGATCACCCTCTCTCACAGTGAGAGAAATATTGTTAGCATTTGAATCAGGGCCACTCTCTGACGCTGCTCCATCAGAACACTTATACTTTATATGTATAATCTTTCCACATTTCTAACATCTCATACTCGTTTTATTGTTTTTCTTCACATAAGGCCTTCATCTAGCAACCAACACTGAGTTTGATGAAGTATTATCCTCACCTTTCAATCTTCTTTCTTCAGAAATGATTTTACTTGCAACTTCTACAACACACAAAGTTTCCTTCCCATATATTAAAACTGATTTAATATGGTCATAGAAAGATGGAAGATACCATATGGGTCTCAAAGATTTATCTTCATCATCAATCTTGACTCCAATAGTTTCTAATTCATAAACAATATCATTTAGAACACTTAGATGATCATATACTTTTGTATGTTCATCTATACTCAAGTTATGAAACTGCTCCTTCAATAATAAAAGATTTCATATACCCTTTTCTTGATATAGACCTTTAAGTTTCTCCCAAAGCTCTTTAGCTGACGACGTACCAATAACATTTACAAGAATATTCTTAGCCAAAGACATGCGAATTGTACTCAAAGCTCTCTCTGATGCGGTGGGAAAACTGACTTGAGGTTTTGCGTTTGTGTTTGCAAATGTTGCGGTTAGCAAGAGTCGCCACCGACTTTTATTTTATCCAAAAGGAAAGGTGAAAAAGCACAGGAAAGACCTTTGAGATGTTTTCTTGAGTTCGGGGGGTAGATTATGAAAAGGGAAGGTATTAGCACCCTTTTCATCTATGGTTTTCCATGGGCTCTGAGTTACTTGCTAGATCACTTGCTTTTGTTGTTTGAAAATGTGTTTGGTGTGGTTTTGAAAGTATTTTGTAAAAGAGGCCATTCGTTTAGGCAATCTTTGTAATGATTCTCGTTAAGAATGTATACAAAGATGTTTGTCTTTTTGAAAATGTTTTCAATGTTTGTAAGTTGTTTGGAAATGTGTGTGTTTGTTTTGAAAATATCAAGGATATTTGTTTGAAAATAGAGCAAGTAACTAGAAGCAATCTACCTACTCAAATGTCTTTCTTAAGCATTTTCTATTCCTTTGACATTATTGTCTTACCATTGATTTGGTAAACAACCCTATCTTTGGATGTAAACGGGACGGGCGCGGGTCATCGTAAAACCATGATTAGCAATGTTGCAAAGTATCTTAGCATTTTTGAGGGAATAAGATCATTTTGTAAGGGAACTTTGAATATCGTCATTGAGGGACTATGATCTTTTGATTTTGTTTGTTTTACCAAGATACTTTTGCATGCGTAATATGGTTATTTTTGTATAAGGCAACCAAGTGGAGAAACCCTAAGGGTATTTGTGTGCAAAGTGTGTTTGATTGCATGCTTTTGTCTTTGATTTTTTTTGTGGTCTATTTATTGATTTTATCTTGCATTTACATTTGAAAGCGATAAATTGCAGAAATGTAAAGTCCTACGCTATTACAACATTTAGGGGGTGGGGGTACAAATTTATGAATGGGGATTGCAAATGAAAATAAAGCCCTAAATTACTATTACAACCATATTGAAATACATACAAGAAAATATTAAATGAACTTGTTAAGAAAATATTTTTTTTGTCTTTTTTTTTTGTTTTAAGGAATAAAATAAAGTGTGAATGGAAATATTTTTGGTGTTTTGTTGATTAATGAAAATGGAGAGTGCCAGCGAGAAAAATAAAGAAAAATAAAATAACAAAGGGAAGAAGAAAAGAGGATCAGCGTGGTGCTGAAAGGAAGTCAGAGGTTCTGACCCTGGCATGTTGCAGAATAGAAACTTGTTAGTGAAAATGTATGGGTCAGAGGTTCTGACCCTGGCACGCTGCAAAACAGAAACCTGTTAGTGAAAATGTATGGGTCAGAGGTTCTGACCATGGCACGCTGCAAAACAAAAACCCGTTAGTGAAAATATATGGGTCAGAGGTTCTGACCCTGGCACGCTGCAAAATAGAAACCTGTTAGTGAAAATGTATGGGGTCAGAGATTCTGACCCTGTTGGGAACACAGTAATTTTCAGAAGTTCTGATATTACTGATAACAAAACAGGCTCTAGAAGCGCTGGTGCCAATGTCAGAACTTGGTCTCTCCCTATGCTAGTCAGAACATCTACAATTTGGTTATTTCTCCACAAAACAGAAGACATGCCTAGGACAGTTTCAGCAGGTGTCATAGCGTTTCAGAAATCAGAACCAAAAATCAGAGGCAAGTTCTGAACTGATTCATTCTCTAATTAAGCATACATATGAGTAAAAATCTCAGAACATGCACAACATTAGAATCATAATATCTACATTGTGTTTTTGAGCATGCAAATCTGGTGATGCTTAAGCAATGTGGTGAGGGTCAGCAAGTGCTTACCTTGCAGCTGGAAAAAGTTCTGTAAACTGGCTTAGCCTCAACTCTGATGATGTTCTGAACAGCTTCTTTGAATGGATGGATGGAGGGTATGTAGTAGTATGGATACAAAAGTTATGGCAATTTCTAACGTGTGGGTCAGAAACTGTATGGGTGTTTTTTTTTGTCAAGAAATATTTTGAGAACAAATGGAGTTTGAACGCAAGGGATCCAAAGTTAATGGTTTGTATATTGTGTTTACAGTTTTTGAAACTCTGGGAATTTTGGGCAGAGGTTCAAGACTTTTCTTTCTCAAAATTTTGATTTCTTTTACAAATTTTTCTGTCCTCCTTTCTCAGTGATCAATGGTGTTCTATTTATTGGCAAAGCTTTGTAGGTTTTAAAATGTCAAGTGGCGCCAATATCATGCACTAGATGCTGACTTACTCTTGAATAAAGTAAAAAAGGTTGTGATGATTGACAGCTTTTAGCCTAGGCTGGGTTAGTAAGCAAGGATTAAGGAAAAGTGACACCCATGAGCGAAAAGTAGCGCATGAACCCATACCTAAATTTGTACAAAGGTTTTTTTATGCTACACGTGGAGAGATCCTTTGGACAAAGACTCAAAAGTGGTTGTGAGCATTAATGAGCATTAAATGGTGATGAGATTTGTCAAAATCAAAAATATTGTAATAGGGGATTTTGCATCATTGCCTAAATCTAGGCCAGAAGTTCCATTTCAACATAGTCTTGAATAATGCACCCAGGTTTTGATCTTGGCATTCTGTTGTCTCAGCAAGTTTTGAGGGATCTCTAATCTTTCTAGTAACTTTCTTTGATTTGCCTCTGAAGACTCTGAACTTAGAGATTCTGCTTCAGTGTAGCACCCAATCTTCTGACCCTCTTACCTTCTGATTCCAACATGTTCTGAAGGAGCATTCAGATTTTTTTCATCATGTTTTATAATCTTCTGGCAACTTCTGACTGAGCTGGCGTAGATGCTGAAGAGCCACATTCTGACTGAATGTTATGTGCTGAGCTAAGATTGCATCTTCTGACTGCTCCTGCCTGGAGGTTGGTTCAGAAGTTTTGAAGTGTCATTATTCTTAAATACTTTAGAAAAATACTAAGTATTTAGAATTTACTTTTCCAAGGTAAAATTTGACTTTTGAGCTTCTTGAGGAAACAAACTTCATATTCCAACATGTCTTGATGAAATGTGAATTTTGTGTTTTGATTTTGATCCAAAAACCAAAGTTAGACTTTTCAGCATGCAAATGACCATTTTGCCCTTTAAATGGCTTGCTTGGAAAGAAATGATAATTCAAGACGTGGATTTGTTTAAGAGAAAACTTTGAGAATCCAGGGTGATTTCCTGAAAAATGAGAGGGCAAATTTTGGGGTACAACAGCTGCCCCTGTTCAATCTTCTTTAACCTGAGGAGTTAGATTGGCGAGATTTGCCATTCGCGACTCGAAGGTGGAAGATGATTGGACACTAAAGTGCCCATAAATTTGCACTCGGTGACGATAGGAGGAATGGGCTTAAAAGATGTTATTTGGAGAGGTAATAAAATTTTGTTGGGGATGGGCTTGTAGATGCCATCCAAGAATGCTTGTTGAGATGTAATCTGTAAGTCGAACCTCAAAAAGGCATCAGTGTCTGGAGCGTACCTGAAGGCGTATTTGAATGAGTATCAGAATGGATTCCGGGTCTGGAGCGTATATGAACTGTATCAAAAGTTGAATCTGAATCTGAATGAGTACCAGAATGGCTTCCGTGTCTGGAGCGTATCTGCACTGTATCAGGAGGCATTTTTGAATGAGTATCAGAATGGCTTCCGGGTCTGGAGTATGTATGAACTATATCAAAAGTTGAATCTTAATCCGAATGAGTACTAGAATGGCTTCCGTGTTTGGAGCATATCTGCACTGTATCAGGAGGCATCTTTGAATGAGTATCAGAATGGCTTCCGGGTCTGCAATGTATCTGAACTGTATCAAAAGTTAAATCTGAATCTAAATGAGTACCAGAATGGCTTCCGTTTCTGGAGCGTATCTGCACTGTATCAGGAGGCGTCTTTGAATGAGTATCATAATGGCTTTCAGTTCTGGAGCGTATCTGAACTGTATCAAAAGTTAGATCTGAATCTAAATGAGTACCAGAATGGCTTCTATCTCTAGAGTGTATCCGCACTGTATCAGGAGGCGTCTTTGAATGAGTATCAGAATGGCTTCCGAGTCTTGAGCATATCTGAACTGTATCAAAAGTTGAATCTGAATCTGAATGAGTACCGGAATGGCTTCTGCATCTGGAGCATATCCGCACTGTATCAGGAGGCGTCTTTGAATGAGTATCAGAATGGCTTCCGGGTCTGGAGCGTATCTGAACTGTATCAAAAGTTGGATCTGAATCTGAATGAGTACCAGAATGGCTTCCGTGTCTGGAGCGTATTCGCACTGTATTAGGAGGCGTCTTTGAATGAGTATCAGAATGGCTTCCGTGTCCGGAGCGTATTTGAACTATATCAAAAGTTGGATCTGAATCTGAATGAGTACCAGAATGGATTCCGTATCTGGAGCGTATCCGCACTGTATCAGGAGGCGTCTTTGAATGAGTATCAGAATGGCTTCCGTGTCTGGAGCGTATCCGCACTATATCAGGAGGCGTCATTGAATGAGTATCAGAATGGCTTCCGGGTCTGGAGTGTATCTGAACTGTATCAAAAGTTGGATCTGAATCTGATTGAGTACCAGAATGGCTACCGTGTCTGGAGCGTATCCACACTATATCAGGAGGCGTCTTTGAATGAGTATTAGAATGGCTTTCGGGTCTGGAGCGTATCTAAACTGTATCAAAATTTGAATATTGTTAACGGTAGCTGTTAATCTTATCCTGAAAAGGGTAAACTGTTAGCTGAAACACCAAGTTATGTTGCCTGAAATGTATGATGCAATGTATTGGTTTTATTTGACGTTTATGATATATGGATGCAATGTATGTGCATGTGAGCTGATTTGTTGTATTGCTGTCGGTTTGGGGAAAATAAATCCCTGACTGCCGCTGAGGATATGTAAGTCTTCATGTCTTGAAGTCGAAGTGTTGATGAATTTCTGTTGAGAGGAATAAACTCTTGTTGTAAGGGAAATGCCATGTATTGCTCGTAAGATCTGCTTGAGGAAACCTGAGAATCTTGACGACTTCTACTGGGGATTTAACCAATGGGAGTTTTTGTTCCGTTGGGGATTATTGAAAACTCTGTGGGGAAAAAGTTTTGTTCCTGCTTGGGGAAAAGAATTTGGGAGTCTCGGTTGTCTGTTGCTTTACTGGGGAATTATCCTTGGCTGGAGAGAATCAAAAGTTAGCTGTTATCTAGTCGGATTCAAGGCTTCATAACAACCTGCTGGGGAATTTGGAGAAATTGGGCGATTTCCACCGGGGATTGTTAAACTAGAAGCTTCGTTCTGCTGGGTAGTTGGGAGTTTTGCTCCGCTGTGGATTATTGAAAACTCCGTGGGGAGAATGTTTATGGAATGGCCTTGAGATATTTTCCTATCCTTTTGACCTATCAGTAATTGTCTTTCTCATCTTGTTTATTTGTAAACAATAACCATGTTCAAATGCATATGTTCATTAATGAATCATTGGACGTTTTTGCAAACAAAACATAATTGTGAAGAAAAGACAAATAGTTTTTTGCACTTTCAAATGGATATTTTTGTATTGACTTCGAGTAAGTATTTTGTACAAAGGAGACAAACATTCTAGTAAGAGAATGGTGCCATAAAATAACAAAAATTTTATACAAAGAAAGACAGCTATGTGTGATAGTCCCATGGGGTTCCCATTCTGCTATAGCCTTCATATCTCTGAGCATCTTGTCTATTTGTTGCTTCGTCCGAGGATGATTGGATTGATCAGAAACTCTGAGTTTGTCGGTGGAAGTCAAATGTGGCCCGTTAAGTGATCCGACGGGACATAGTCATACGCTTTCATTCCATAACTTTTGCCTGGACCGCCCTTTCGGGTTTTCAGTCCACCGGAAACCCTTTTTTGCCCAAGTCGCCCTTTCAAGTTTTCAACTTGCCCGGTGTACAGATTTTTTTATATCCCTAATTTTTGCCCAAACCTTTTGGTTCGCCAGGATGCCCTTGTTTTGCCTAGGTGTGTCAACCTAGCGGGTCTCTTATGCGTAGTATCTTTTGACTATGTCCGCGTTCGCAGGGTGTGGCAGGTCGTCACCGTCCATGGTGGTTAAGATCATAGCCCCACCGGAGAATATGTTTTTGATTATAAATGGTCCTTCATAGGTAGGAGTCCATTTTCCGCTGGGATCACTTTGTGGCAGGATGATACGTTTGATCGCTAGATCCCCAACTTGATATACTTGACGTCTGACTTTCTTGTTGAAATCCTTGATCATCCGTTTTTGATACATATGACCATGGCAGACAGCAGTAAGTCTCTTTTCATCAAATAAGTTCAGTTGGTCAAGTCGAGTTTGGATCCAATCGTCTTCATTCAACCCTGCATCTTTCATAATCCTCAGAGAGGGGATCTGAACCTCAATTGGCAAGACAACCTCCATGCCGTAAACCAAAGAAAAGGGTGTTGCCCCAGTTGATGTGCGAGTCGTGGTACGGTACCCGTGGAGAGCAAATGGTAACATCGCATGCCAGTCTTTGTATGTGACTGTCATCTTTTGTATGATCTTTTTAATGTTTTTATTTGCAGCCTCAACAGCACCATTCATCTTTGGCCGGTAGGGAGAAGAATTGTGATGCTGAATTTTGAATTGCTCGCACAAGGCGGTGATCATAGTATTGTTAAGATTTGTACCGTTATCAATGATGATCCTTTTTAAGATACCATATCGGCAAATGAGATTTTGCTTGATGAAGCGGGCAACAACATTCTTGGTAACAGATGCGAAGGAAGCTGCTTCAACCCACTTCGTAAAGTAGTCAATGGCCACTAGGATGAATCGGTGTCCATTGGAGGCTGTTGGCTTGATCTCTCCAATCATATCAATTCCCCACATAGCAAAGGGCCAAGGAGCCGTCAAGACATTCATAGGAACCGGAGGTACGTGCACTTTGTCAGCATAAATTTGACACTTATGACAGGTCCGAGAGTGTTGATAGCAATCTGCTTCCATGGTGGACCAATAATAGCCTGCCCGTAGGATTTTCTTTGCCATTGTATGCCTACTAGAGTGGGTGCCAAAAGTACCTTTGTGTAATTCAGCCATAATCTGTTCAGCTTCAACCTTATCCATACACCGAAGCAAAATGGAGTCATGACTGCGTTTGTACAGGATGCCATTACTAAGGAAGAATTTAGCAGAGAATCTCCTTAAGAACTTCTTATCGTTGATTGAGGCTCCTTCTGGATATTCTTGAGCCTCGAGATACCTCTTGACTTCATGAAACCAAGGCTGATCCACTAACTCTTCAGTATTAATCTCGTGACAGTGTGCTGGTTCATCCATTCGTTCGATGGTGATCCGGGGAGCTTCGTTGTCCAAATTAAGTTAAACATAGATGACATTGTGGCTAGAGCGTCTGCTAGCTGATTTTCTTCTCGCGGGAAATGCTCGAAGTTAATCTTCTAAGAGTCTGGTAGCAATGTCAAAACATGTTCTTTGTAAGGGAAAATGTTTGGGTGCTTAGTGTCCCATTCCCCTTTGATCTGACTGATGACCAAAGTTGAATCTCCGAACACGTCTAAAGATTTGATTCCCAGATCTATGGCTGCCTTGAGGCCCAAGATGCATGCTTCGTACTCTGCCATGTTGTTTGTACAATTGAAGCAAAGTCTGGCAGTAAAGGGAGTATGACACCCTTCCGGAGATATGAGTACATCATCGATACCAATACCAAGTGCATTGGAGGCCCCATCAAAGAATAGGATCCATTGGGATCCTTGTTCAGGTCCGTCATATGGTTTGATTTCTTCACAGTCGTCTAATGTCATGATGTCTTCATCCGGGAATTCAAACTTCTTGGACTAATAATCTTCTACAGCTTGATGAGCAAGATGATCAGCTAGAAAACTTTCCTTAATAGCCTTCTGGGTAGTATACCGTATGTCATATTCTGTTAGGATCATCTTCCATCTAGCTATTATCCCAGACAGAGCAAGCTTTTCAAAGATGTATTTTATCGGATCCATCTTAGATATCAACAAAGTAGTATGAGTCATCATATACTGTCTTAGCTGGCGAGCAGCCCATGCCAGAGCGCAGAAAGTTTTCTCGAGCAGTGAATATCTAGTTTCACAGTCGGTAAACTTTTTGCTCAGGTAGTAAATAGCGTGCTATTTTCGGCCAGACTCGTCATGCTGCCCCAATACACACCCCATTGAGTTTTCTAAAATAGTCAGATACATGATCAGTGGTCTTCCCTCGACTGGTAGCATCAAAACAGGAGGCTCTTGTAAGTACTCTTTGATTTTGTCGAAAGAAGTCTGGCTTTCATCATTCCACTTGACTACTTGATCATTCTTCGGTAGTTTGAAGATTGGCTCACAAGTAGCTGTTATGTGAGAAATGAATCTGGAAATATACTTCAGGCGTCCCAAGAATCCTCTGACTTCCTTCTCAGTACGAGGAGCAGGCATTTCTTTTATCGCTTTAACTTTGGCAGGATCGACCTCGATACCTTTGTTACTGATGATAAAACCCGGGAGTTTACCGGATCGTACTCCAAATGTGCACTTTCTTGGATTCAACCTTAGCTTATACTTCTTCAGTCTCTCAAACAACTTTTGCAAGTGATCGAGGTGCTCTTCTTCAGTTTGTGATCGGGCTATCATATCGTCTATGTAGACCTCTATTTCATGGTGTATCATATCATGAAACAAAGCTACCATGGTGCGTTGATAGGTGGCCCCAGCATTCTTCAGTCCGAATGGCATCACTTTGTAGCAGAATGTCCCCCACTGTGTGACAAATGTAGTTTTCTCCATGTCCTCAGGTGCCATTTTGATTTGATTGTAACCTGAGAATCCGTCCATGAAGGAAAACACCTTGTGCTGGGCTGTATTGTCAACCAATATATCTATGTGGGGAAGTGGAAAATCATCTTTAGGGATGGCCCTATTCAAATCTCTATATTCCATGCACATTCGTACTTTGCCGTCCTTTTTAGGCACAGGAACAATGTTAGCAACCCATTGGGGATAAGAAGTGACAACCAAGAATCCGAAATTGATTGTTTCACGACCACTGCTTTGATCTTCTCTTACATATCAGGTCTCATGCGGCGGACTTTTTGTTTTACTGGAGGACAGTCTTCTCTTATTGGCAGACGATGTACCACGATGTCTGTATCAAGTCCCAGCATGTCTTCATATGACCAGGAAAAGATCTCAACATAATCACGCAGCAGCTGAATCATACGCTCCTTGACACTAGGTTCTAGATTGGCACCCACCTTGACCTCTTTTCTGTTCTCCTTGGTACCCAAGTTGATTGTATCCACCGGTTCCTCATGATGTTGAATAGCTCTTTCCTCTTATTGTAGTAGCCTAGCCAGTTCCCCTGGTACTTCACAATCTTCCTCACCTTCGTCTTCGGCTTGGTAGATTAGATCTTCAGAGTCACTAAAGGCCATAGCAGTATCGTTACCCATGGGATCCGGGATGGAGGGGTACATGCATTTGTGAGTATGGGTGTGTGTAAGGGTATAACCATCTTTAAACAATAAAATCTAAAAGAAAAATAATGCACAAAAATTTTGTATGCAAAACGTCTGTGATTCATTGAATGTCATATGAAGATGAAATGACAACCCTTACAAATGGACCATTTTGCCTCGGGCAATACACAAGGTTTAAAATGTGGGAATTGTTTGTGAATATTACAAGTCCAACAAAAATGTAGAAGATAAATTACTGAGGGACGAAAGTTATCGGAACAAAGTCTCTGGCTTCCCAATTGCGGAGTCCTCCGTTGACAGTAGGAAAGATCTAATCCTCCAAGCTGCAATCCTCTTCACCTTCTTCCACTGCATTGACCTCTCGGTTGCTAATCTTCAAGGGTGGCCCTCCGGCTCGGGCATGGCGTACAACCTTCTGAGCACTTGAAGTAAACCCTAAGCCAAACTTGTCAAATTTATACAGAATTTCCGGAAGTTTCCCCCAGATGGTGCATCCTCCTTGCTCAACTACAACTTTGGCGTCCTTCAAAGATGACATCTGGAGCGGAGGTCTTGTGATCTTGGGAATCTGGGACACCGTCTTGGTTAGTGCTGCATCTTGAGAGACTTCTTTGAAATGTTGAAAAGGAGTTTCAATGAACTCGCCATACAATTCCAAATACCGGAAGGAATTGAGGTGACTAATCATATACTCTTCCTCTCCATGGACAGCGATAATCTTTCCATGGACCGGATATTTCAGCATATGGTGTAGAGTAGAGGTGACAACACCGGCATTATGGATCCACGGTTGTCCTAGAAGACAGGAGTAAGAGGGGCGGGTGTCCATTACATAGAAAGTTGAGTTGAAAGTCTGAGTCCCAACCTTTATGGGGATGTCCACCTCCCCGTGAACCATCCTCTTTGAGCCATCAAATGCTCTTATGACTATGTTACTGGGTTTCAACGTCAGTCCTTCGCAGTCCAATCTATCGAGAGCTTTCTTCGGTAAAACGTTCAAAGATGAGCCGGTGTCCACCAAGACATGTGCCAGAGTTGTTCCTCTATATTCCACAGAGATATGCAATTCCTCGTTGTGCTTTCTTCCCTTCAGTGTCAGATCAGCATTTGAGAAGCCTAGACCGTTGTCTGCCGTCAAACTGGCCACACAATCTTGAAATTGGTCAGCAGACATCTCTTGAGGCACATGGGCTGTCTTCAGAAACTTCACCAGGGCTTTCGCATGTGCCTCCGAGCATAGTAGCAACGCTAGCATGGAGATTTTGGAGGGAGTTTGCCACAACTATTCAACTACGTCGTAGTCACTCTTCTTTATTATTCTCAGGATCTCCTCCATTTCTTTTTTGGAGGTTTCAGGGATAGTCAGTGGTTGAGCCTTCGTCTGGAAAGGCTCTTCTTGAATACTCTTTCCTCGAATTTCAGCAGTAGGGGTGTTGGTAGGGATAACAGTAGGGGTTGTGTCGTCTTTGTCAGTAGGAGTACTTGCAGATATGTTTATTGGTACGAGGTGACCTTTGGAGCAGCTACGGGTCCAAAAATTGCCTTTGGGGGGGCAATTTCTGGAGAGAAGATTCTACCACTTCGGGTAATCTTATTGGTTCCGGCAATATTGCTGATGTCGGAGTCTTCTTCTTCGGAGTTCGATTTTTCAGCGGCCAACCCATCTTGTTTGATACCAAGGTAGTAAATGTCTCCACCGTAATTCCATGGCACTGTCTTGTCTGATTCATACGGGACCGGTCCGGGCATTGTGATTATAAGAGGAGTGGTTTTTGGAATCGATGTAATCCTAATGGGTCTTTTGGGGACCCTGGAATAATTGGCAGAGATGGTTATGATTGAAACGTCTTCAACAGGAACAGGTGAAACAGGGTTACTTTCAAACATAATCTCTTTGTTATCTATCAAGCGTTGAATGCCTGTATTCAAAAAAGGGCAAGCAGTTGGTAAGGATAAGCAGAGATGGCAGTCTTCATTACAACCCGGGAATACATCAGCTTTCAACAACTTTATCTTAATGATTGGGAGCGGAGTCAAGAGTTTATCAACCGTAGTAACAAACAAATCTTCTTCGATAGCATTGGTTTTGTGACCATGTCTTGGCATGGGAGAAGAAATAACGTTTGGTTTCTCGGGTGCATCAAACTCAATCTCTTTTGCCTATATAAGATCTTGAATCTTTTTTTCAAGGCCCAAAAGTTGTTGGTGTCATGACCCGAACTTTCAAAATGATATGCACAACGGGCATTTGGGTGATAATAAGGGGACACAATGTTGGGGGTTCTTTGGAGCTTCCTTCATAGTTGTCAAATTAGATTTCAGAAGATGTGGTAAAACCTAGGCTAGAGTCATATTGATTTTGGTGAATTGTCGGACTGAACTTTCTACCCTCGGTTGATTACTTCTTGGTTGATCAGATATAGGCTTTGGGATCATAACAGCTCCTACCATTGGTCGGCGTTCAGCTCTCCTTTGGTTCCTTTATGGGTAAACAGCAAATACCTCCTTCTTCCCAATGAAAGGCTTTCTCACAGTTGTAGAGGCAGACGAATCCTTCTGAATCTTTCCACTTTTTATGCCAGCTTCCACCCTCTCTCCGATTAATATTAATTCAGTAAATCCAGCAGATGAGCTTCCAATAAGATGATTGAAGAAAGGGCCTGATAAAGTGCCTAAGAACATGTCCACCAATTCCCTTTCAAACAGAGGGGGTTGAACTCTCCCAGCTAGATCTATCCATTTTTGCGTGTAATCTTTGAAACCCTCGTTTGACACCATAGCCATACTCTGAAGTTGAGTACGGGTAGGCGCCAAATCTGCATTATACTGGTATTGCCTATAAAAAGCTGCGGCAAGATATTCCCAGTTGTGGATGTCAGCCCTTTCCAATTGGTAAAACCAATCGAGTTGTGTTCCAGATAGGCTATCTTGGAAAAAATGCACCCGTAGATCTTTATCGGCGGAGTGCGGCTGGATCTTTCTTATATATGATCGGAGGTGAATCTTAGGACATGACACCCCATCATACTTTGCAAACAACGGCACTTTGAACTTCGGTGGGATCACAATTCCTGACACTAGTCCCAATTCTTCAAAGTCTAGACCTGGTATCCTTTGTATTTCCATAGCATTCAAGCGTTCCTCAAGATGTCTGTACTTATCATCAGCTGGCAGATATTGTTCCTCGGAGTAGTCATCCTATTCTTCCTCTTCTTCAGATTCTGACGAAACCGTTGTTTCCTTTCCTTTTCCTTCATCAGAGGTTGTTGCAAAATTCAAGGTTCTTCTAGTCTGTCCCTGAAACCTTCTCCCCATGATTACAACACCGGTTGGTGTTTTCTCTTTCTTCTTCTTTTCTTTGGCCAACAGAGTCTTCAACTACTCTTGTCCTTTGGCCAGGGTTGTGAGTAACTGTTGAAACTGCGTATTTTGAACTTGAAGATCTTTGACTGTCTGTTCGAGATCCATCTTACTGAAATAAACAGCAGAGAGATGAGGGAACTTGTTGCAAAAGACTTGTTTATGTTATGATTAATGATATGTGCATATGTAATGTTTTCAAGGATTTTTAAAGATTCAAGTTCGTTTTAGACAAAAAGGAACACACGTTATATTAATAAAATAGAGTTTGAGAACATTAATGCCCCTTGGGCAAAAATAATACAAAACTCTAAGATAAGAAAGTAGTGCGCATCCTCTTTGGTGTAATGTAGGCATTTAGAGTCTGCTCCTCATGAAGTAGCCTAGTGAGTTCCAAAACCTTCTTCTCGCTTGCGTAGAATCGGGCTTCGAAAGTATCTCGCTCTCCTTTGAGCTGTATCCAATCCCTTTGTAGGTCTTCAAGAGATGTGGGCATGTAAGGATGTAGGATAGTGTATGGAACTTCTCCCCCCTGAACAGGATCAATGATCATCGGGAGGATGGAAGGATAAGGCATCATAAGACTTTGAGCGCGGGTTCGTACCCAATTGAGGTAAGGCTCAAGAGGGATGGAATTATTGTGTCCCAAAGTCTTGCTATCCACCTGTTTTAGCATCCTCCAAGCTCGGATGAATCTCTGGCGAAGACCTTGATTGTTGTTGTCGTAGTCGAAAACCAAACCTTGAATCAGCATCTCGTGCGGACCATCCCTTCGGGCAAAACCAAATTGTCTTATAGCTAAGCATGGGTTGTAGGTGATGCCTACCCTAACGCCAAGTAGAGGGACATTAGGGAATTCCCCACAACGGTCAATAATGATAACATTCTCCTTGGATCGAGAGCACCAATGAATATTTGAATGTTTGAGCATCATCAACCTTTGTGACCACCTTAATCCTTGCTCATTCTTTAAGACTGATTGGGGAAGATAAGAAATAAACCATCTTTCCAGGAGGGGAGTGCAACACATAAGGACACCTCTTTTCCTCATTGTACGAGTGTGAAAAGAGTGGAGGATATCCCCTAGCAATGTAGGCACCGGATTGCGTGACATGAAGATTTTGACGGCACTTATATCTATGAGTTGGTCAGGATTGGGGAACAAAACCATCCCATAGATAAGAAGGGCCACAATTTCTTCAAAAGCTTGCAAGTCTAAGGAATTCCAACAGATTTGGGCTTTCTCAAACAGAAACTTTGCTAAGAAGCCTTTGACACCACTTCTAGTTTCCCAATAAGTTGTGATATCAGATGAGTGCAAGTGTATAGCTTGAGCAATCTCTTATGGCTTTGGGTCTCTTTTTGTACCGTTGAAAGGTATTTTATTAAGAATGGGAATCCTCAAGAGTTGAGAGAATTCTTCCAAAGTAGGCACAAGCTGGTAATCGGGAAATTTGAAACAATGGTGCAAAGGATCAAAGAACTGAAAGAGCACCTTCATCATATCCTCCTCTGTGCTGGAGGTGACCAAGTTGAGTAGACGACGATGCCTCTCGGTGAAAGGATAGCTTTCATGGATCCTTGAAGCTAGCTCCCTAAGTTGTGGAGGAATTCTTACAAGGTTTACTTGGATAGTTTTCCTGCGAAGTGAATCCATATCCTACAAAAATAAGAACAAAGATGAATCTCCAAAAATACTTGAAATGGTTAGTGGATGCATATGATGTCCATGTTGTCCATGATGTTATGTACAATTATGTATATACAAGAAAAACAAACATGCTCTTAGTTTAAGCTTGCATTGGGGTTTTATAGGTAAGTACCCTCTTGAAGTTTAGTTGACTCAACCTGTCCTAGTAATAGTAACCGGGTTCTAAGGAGCTCAATATCACCGAATTGTTTCCTTGGTCATTGTTTCAGCTCAAGCCTCTTTAATGACGACCGAAATATTCCAAGAAACCAACCCTCAATGAGTGTAGTATCGAGTATCTACCAACTTCGGACTGCACCAAAGTCGGTCAACTCACTACGCCCTAAAAGGCCAAGTTGGTCAAGTAAAGGTTCTAAAAGTTCGTTAGTGCTTCATGACATCACTCAGCGGCCCTGTATTCTCTTTGATTAACTCAAAGGCTATCGGTGCCCACAAATATGTCACAATAACATAACTATTGCTTAGACCATGTCAGTATACCCCGCACAGTTTCCACAACGTATTGCTATTTACCTATAATGTATCCCCAAATGTGAGTAAAGGATTCAAACCCAAACAAAGAACCGTAATGTAAAGAAAAAAATCAAACAATGTAAGCAAGTAAATGTGATCTAGCCCTAAGGTAACCCCACTTTTTTTTTCAAATCCCCAGTAGAGTCGCCAGTTCTGTGATGCGGTGGGAGAACTGACTTGAGGTTTGCGTTTGTGTTCGCAAATTTTGCAATTAGCAAGAGTCGCCACCGACTTTTCTTTTATCCAAAAGGAAAGGTGAAAAAGGATAGGAAAGACCTTTGAGATGTTTTCTTGAGTTCGGGGGGTAGTATGAAAAAGGAAGGTATTAACACCCTTTTCATCCATGGTTTTCCATGGGCTCTTAGGTACTTGCTAGATCACTTTCTTTTGTTGTTTGAAAATGTGTTTGGTGTGGTTTTGAAAGTATTTTGTTAAAAGAGGCCATTCGTTTAGGCAATCTTTGTAATGATTCTTGTTCGTAAGAATGTATACAAAGATGTTTGTCTTTTTGAAAATTGTTTTCAATGTTTGTAAGTTGTTTAGAAATGTGTGTGTTAGTTTTGAAAATAGCAATGATATTGTTTGAAAATAGAGCAAGTAACTAGAAGCAATCTACCTACTCAAATGTCTTTCTTATGAATTTTCTATTCCTTTGACATTGTTGTCTTACCATTGATTTGGTAAACAACCCTATCTTTGGATGTAAATGGGACGAGCGCGGGTCATCGTATAACCATGATTAGCAATGTCGCAAAGTATCTTAGCATTTTTGAGGGACTAAGATCAATTTGTAAGGCAACTTTGAATAGCGTCGTCGAGGGGACTATGATCTTTTGATTTTGTTTGTTTTACCAAGATACTTTTGTATGCGTAATATCGCTATTTTTGTATAAGGCAACCAAGTGGAGAAACCCTAAGGGTGTTTGTGTGCAAAGTGTGTTTGATTGCATGCTTTTGTCTTTGATTTTTTTTTGTGGTCTATTTATTGATTTTATCTTGCATTTACATTTGAAAGCGATAAATTGCATAAATGTAAAGTCTTACGCTATTACAACATTTAGGGGGTGGGGGTACAAATTTATGAATGGGATTGCAAATGAAAAAAAAGCCCTAAATTACTATGACAACCATATTGAAATACATACAAGAAAATATTAAATGAACTTGTTAAGAAAATATTTTTTTGTCTTTTTTTTTTGTTTTAAGGATAAAATAAAGTGTGAATGAAAATATTTTTGGTGTTTTGCTGATTAATGAAAATGGAGAGTGCCGGCGAGAAAAAAAAAGAAAAAGAAAATAACAAAGGGGAAGAAGAAAAGAGGATCAGCGTGCTGCTGAAAGAAAGTCAGAGGTTCTGACCCTGGCGTGCTGCAGAACAGAAAACTGTTAGTGAAAATGTAATGGGTCAGAGGTTCTGAACCTGGCATGCTGCAAAACAGAAACCTATTAGTGAAAATTGTATGGGTCAGAGGTTCTGACCCTGGCACGCTGCAAAACAGAAACCTGTTAGTGAAAATGTATGGGTTAGAGGTTCTGAACCTGGCACGCTGCAAAACAGAAACCTGTTAGTGAAAATGTATGGGGTCAGAGGTTCTGATCCTCCTGAGAACACAATAATTTTCAGATGTTCTGATATTACTGATATCAAAACAGGCTCCAGAGGCGCTGGTGCCAATGTCAGAACTTGGTCTCTCCCTATGCTAGTCAGAACATCTGCAATTTAGTTATTTCTCCATAAAATAGAAGACATGCCTAGGACAGTTTTTAGCAGGTGTCATAGCATTTCAGAAATCAGAACCAAAAACCAGAGGCAAGTTCTGAACTGATTCATTCTCTACTTAAGCATACAGATGCGTAAAAATCTCAGAACATGCACAACATCAGAAGCATGATATGTACATTGTGTTTTTGAGCATGCAAATTTAGTGATGCTTAAGTAATGTGGTGAGGGTCAGCAAGTGCTTACCTTGCAGCTGGAAAAATTTTTGTGAACTGGAGTTAGCCTCAACTCTGATGATGTTCTGAACAGCTTCTTTGAATGGATGGATGAAGGGTATGTAGTAGTATGGATACAGAAGTTATGGCAGTTTCTAATGTGTGGGCCAGAAACTGTATGGGTGTTTTTTTTGGTCAAGAAATATTTTGAG